>CAJPDP010616481.1:1001-11984 GCA_905336975.1 Bombina variegata variegata
GTTAGTTGTATTGCTATGGAAACTCCTTGTGAAGTCCATAACCTCACAAGTGAGACAATTAGAAAGATGTGCCCTGAAATTACCCACACCTCTGAGCCAGTTATCACTAGGCTGGGTATTTGATCTCACCAGACTAGGTGAAAGTTTAGAGGCTAGTGTAGGTGGCTTCTTGGCAACAAATCTACAATTTTTTATATAAGACTGTAATATATCGTCACACTTTAATACATGTAAATGTTTCTTTAAAATAGCACATATTGAGTTATACTGCGGGGAGAACTGGGTAGAAAGGCTTTTACCTTTCCGATAATTGATAATTGGTTTATCGCCTATTGATGGCCCTAATATGGGGTTTGATTTGAGTAATGGCCAGTGTTTTATAATTATTCTTTCTAGACTTTTCGAGCCTTCATTAAAAGTTGTTATAAACCTTGGTGGGTCTATTTTTTGTGGTTCTGTGAGCTTATCATGTATGTGTGACCCTATTGCTTTTGATCTAACTGGTTCATTTTGAAGAAATACATTTCTCTCTTTTAACATAGCCCTAGCTTTTGCATTTTGTATAAGTTCCTGGTCATATCCCTTTTCCAGGAATTTTTCTTCTATAACTTTAGCTTCAGATTCAAAATCGGTTTGATGTGTACAATTTCTTTTTATGCGTAGAAATTTACTATATGAAACATTATTTAACCATGATTTTTTATGTGCGCTTTTCGCTTGAATATAGCTGTTCCAATCTGTATTTTTGCGATAGTTTTTGACTGCTATCCTACCTGTGGTGTCCTTAAAAAGTACTAAATCTAAAAATTTGATTTTTTCTTTAGAATAAGAATTGGTAAAAGTTAAATTAAAATTGTTATTGTTTATATATGTCATAAAATTTTCTATTTCTGTCGTTCCCCCTATCCAGAGGATAATGACGTCATCTATGTATCTAGCGTATGATACTATATTATTGAAAAAGGGATTATTGCACCAAATGTATTCATTCTCAAAAGCGTTTACATAAAGATTAGCATACGACGGGGCAAATGTTGTCCCCATCGCAGTGCCCTGTGTCTGCAAATAATATTTATTTTGAAACATAAAATAATTATGATGGAGAATGAAATTTATACTATCAATTAAAAATTGTGTGTGTTTTGTCGGAATTGTCCATTTTAAAAGTTCCTCTTTTACCTTGTTTGTACCATTAATGTGGGGTATACAGGTGTACAATGACGTCATGTCACAGGTTAGCCAATACATATCATCTTCCCATATCCTGCCTTCAAATTTTTTTATTACTTCGGTAGTGTCTTTAAGGTAGGCTTTCATATTTTTCACTATCGGTTGGAGGTAGAAGTCAACATATTTAGACAAATTATCACTAATTGATCCAATTCCGGACACTATTGGCCTACCGGGTGGGTTTTTACAATCCTTATGGATTTTTGGGAGATGGTAAATAATTGATATGTTTGGTTGGGTAGTGAATATAAATTTAAATTCATTTTCATTTATAATGACTTCTGTTTTCGTTTTATTTAATATCTTATGTAATTCTTTATTGAAATTTTCAGTAGGATCCCTTTCTAAAACTTGATAGGTCTCCTGATCCTGTAATAATTTATATGCTTCCTGCATGTAATGTTCCCTTTTCTGAATTACAATTCCACCGCCTTTATCGGCGGGGCGTATTATTATTTCATTATTGTTCATAAGTTTTTTGAGAGATTTCCTTTCCATAATGGTCAGGTTATCATTATGTTTATTTAGAAATTGGTTAGCATTTTCATTTTTAAAATGTTCTTCTATTTCATTTAATATTAATTTAGAAAAGGTTATCAGGTGTTCTCCCTGTGCTCCCACTGGGTTAAAAGTCGATTTGCCTTTAAAGTGCGAGTGCTGGATTTCTGGTTCAGTCTCATGTGTAGATAAATTAAGTGTATCAATGAGTTCATCGATATAATTTTCTGTGGGATTAACCAATTGAATATTAAAGCTGGATTCATTTAAAACTGCATTAGATGAGGAATTTTCATTTTCCAGGTCCTTCAGTATATTTAGGGTACCTAAATCTGTTGATTCCATATATGTGTTATTAGGAATATTTCTATTCTGAGGATTCTTTAGGAAGTACCTCTTTAATGTCAACTTCCTGACATACTTATGTATGTCTACATACATCTCAAATTTATTTGGCCCTGACTTAGGTGCAAACTTTAAACCTTTTTGTAGGAGGCTGATGTCATTTGAATCTAAATTGACATCTGCCAAATTAAAAATATCACTTTTTGTTTGATTTATTCTATTCTTGAACGTCCTGTTAATCTGTATCTTTTTTTCCTCCTCTATTTCCTCGTCTCCTCTTTCTAATGATCTTTTTCTTTGTCTTATTCGTTCTGTTGGTCTTTCTTGTGGAGCATGATTTCTTATTTGTCCTAAGCCTAAAAAATTATGATTATCAGCTGTATCTTTGGGTCGTGCCCCTCTAACTTCCCAAATAGACTCATCTTGTTTTTGGGAAAAATTTGTTAAGGGTTCATACCTATTATTCGTATCTATTTGTACTCGTGGACTGGCATGATTGTTAGTTGTATAGCTCTGTCTACGTCTCCACTGAGGGTAGTGATCTGTATAATTTGATTTATTTTGGAACCAAGGCTCACCATAGTGTGTGTTATCCGATTTTGTATTGTAATATGTGTTATGATTTTTTTGATAGTTATTATAAGTATGCCTATTTTGTTGTGCTCCATATGTATTTGTATTAGTATATTGGGTGTTATATGATCTTGCCTTATGTACCATAGCCTGTTGTGTATATGGTTTTTTAGGTTCATCAAGAGGCCTTAATATAAAATCCTTCTGATTTGTTTTAGTATTATTGGGTATACTCTCTAAGCTCTTTTCATTTGTCTTGTTCTGATTTTGTGTTTTTGTTGTATGTATATACCTTATTTTCCTTAAAGTATATAATATCCCTTTTTAACTTTTTCTGTTTGCTAAGTTGCAAATCTCTGTCTAATTGACTTACTCTGAACTGGATACTTTTGTTTCTATTAATCCATTTCTCTGTATTTCTATATGATTGTATTTTTAATATTATCTTGTCCAGTTCTGTCTTGACTTTATTTAGTCTATATTCTCTATATTTTATTAATGTATTGATAAACTTATTTGAACACTCTTGGGCTGCTGTCTCCCACTCCGTAATAAACTAAACCTCATCTTGAGCGAAAGCTGGCTGTTTTAATATTCCTAGACCTCTTGGTATAACTTTATGTGTCAGATAATTTTCCAAGAGAATTAAGTCTTGCCAGTCTCTAGCATCTTGATATAATAATTTTTCTAAGGTTTTAAATAAATCTTCAGGGTCTAATTCGGCTGTAGTGGGATCTTCAATATTATGATCTAACAGATTTGTATTTCTTGTTCGACTATCTCTATGAGGGTTGTGCCAAAACTCTTTGAGTATTACATTAGTCATAATTTCTGATATAGGTTGTGACACAGATTCAAATACAGGTTCAGACATAAGAGCTGCAATAACAGGATATATTGTTTTTAGGAATACTAGAACTAAAGAAAGTAAATTGCGCTATATGTACTGATACCGTACCCAATATAAGTATAAATATAAATAAATAAATGAATATTGACCTCAATTAATATACATATATACTGATTTCTATAAAAAATAAATGGATATAAGTATCAAAAGGAAGATGTCCCTTTAAATTTGAAATTTGAATTTTGAAATTTAAAGGGACATCTTCCTTTTGATACTTATATCCATTTTTCGAATATTCTTAAACAGTTGGACTAACAAGAGGTACTGTGGACTACAAAACATTAAGTGTGCTAATTATATCAATTTTAACTTCATAACCATATTTTTATTAATTGCTTTTAATTGCTCCTTATTGTGTTTTTATTGTGTTTTTATCCTTTTATTGCTCTATTTGCTTTTTTACATATTTATGCATTTAAATTTATATTTATTTTTATAGAAATCAGTATATATGTATATTAATTGAGGTCAATATTAATTTATTTATTTATATTTATACTTATATTGGGTACGGTATCAGTACATATAGCGCAATTTACTTTCTTTAGTTCTTGTTGGAGCACTTACCAAGTTTCAACAAAACTCTACAACTCAAAATCCCACACCCTGAGGACTGTCAATTCAACACAAGAGAAAAACAAACAGCAAGTAACCCTGTCCCCGACTCTCAGACAGAAAGTTCCAGATCACACCCTTCTCCTGTGAACCAAGTTCAAGACACAGATGCCACCCGATCCCCAGTGCAATCCAAATTGGACCAATACTATCAGCGAGCCACTGTGACTACAGGTCATATATAAAAGTTATTTATTTTATAATCCTCTAGGTTTGGGAGTAGGGATACTACCCTTATTGTTAATTTTACTGTTATAGGATTTAATTTGTTAACACAGAACTTTTTACTTTAAGACTTGAAGTTCACTCTAATACTCGCAAGCCATTTGTGAGTAAGATAATCTTATCATTATTAGAACCTCTTACAAGATTGTTATTATTTTTTCCTAAAGACAGTAATGCAGAAAATTATAATCAGAGACAAATTCATTAATCAAACTTTTTCACTATATTCATGTCCCACAGCTAAAGTAAAGGTAAACGGTCTTCTGTCTGACAAATTCCACATACACAACGGCACGAGACAAGGCTTTCTCCTCTCACCCACCCTTTTTGCTCTCCTCATCAAGACACTGGCACAAAAAATAAGAAACAAACTAATAACGGGCATACAAAATGATAATACAGAGAATAACTTGGCACTATATGCCGATGATGTTCTTCTTACTCTCACTAAGATAGAAACTTCACTACCGAAAACATTGGAGACATTCGAGGAGTTTGGGCAGGTATCCAACTTCCTCCTGAACCTTACAAAATCCAAAATGCTAAATATTAATTACAAGGAATGAGAACTCAACCAACTTGTCTCCAATTGCCCACTAAAAAGACAAAAAGTAAAACTAAAATACCTAGGTATCCACCTAACCCTAGACATCCCAACAATATCCCAGAAAATTATCCAACTATAGAGCAATGGAAAAAACTCTAGTGACAGACCTATCAATCTGGAAAAACAAATCCATATCATGGATAGGTAAAATAAATGTAATAAAAATGAATATTCTGCCAAGACTACTGTATCTGATGTATCTGATCACATACAATTGTTAATAGAACAGTACATAAGGCAGGGCTCCAGACCCAGAATAGCGAAACAGACAATGTACTTACCAAAAGACAGAGGTGGACTAGGTGTACCAAACATACATACATACAAAGAAGCTATAATACTACGTAAACTCCTAGATTGGTGCGCAAACCACACAAACAAACAATGGGTCCAAATAGATAGGCACATATTAGGACTTTGCAATGCAGGAATAGCTGCATGGATACCTCCTAAACATAGACCCACTAAAATACAACAATACCCCCTGCTGACAGAATTTTTGCAACATGGGACAAATTAACAAATACATCCACAAACATCTCCAACATCCCCTCCCCCATGTCTCCTATCTGCAATTACCCTACACTGCCTTGGAACCACAGAGACACACAGCCAGACTTTAGCTGCCACATAAAGGATAGAATAATATCAATATTTTGCAAAGACAAAACACATAGACCCCTAGCCGATTTTCGAGAAAATCACCCTGACATTTCCTTAACTGATACTCCTACTCACAAAAATGCCACTACTTAGACACTCGTCCCATAAAACAACATTTAATTAGAACCCTTACACCATTTGAAAACCTGTGTCATCTAGAAAAAAAAACCTAAGAACCCTATCTCTATATTATATAAACTAGTACTGCTAAGAGACCCACAGAAATTACCCACATACAATAATTTATGGGATAAAGAATTAGGAACCAACATCACCCCCAAAGATTGGAAAAAATCTGTCAAAATCACCAAACAATCATCCATATCCACAAGGGTTCTGGAAACAAATTACAAATACCTAACAAAATGGTATCTCACACCTAACAGGCTACACACAATATACAAAACAACCAACGATAATTGCTGGAGGGGATGTGGAGATATAGGAAACCCAACACACATATGTTGGCACTGCAGCAAGCTAGATACATTCTGGTCAAATGTTCTCAAATGAATGTCGGACATAATAGGGAAGCACTTACCAAACGATCCACACTTTCTCCTATACCTATCCCTACCTAAGCTCAGTGACACCACGGCTAGGGCCTTACTGATACTAATGTTAAACAGCGCAAAATCCTTAATTAAAACTTATTAATCCTTAATACCGAAACATTGGAAATCTGACATAGTTTCCACAAGAAAGGAATGGGAGAATCAGGTAGAAAACCTCCTACACTTAGAGAGATATCACCACCTCCAATCCGGCACTTTGGACATACACAAATTAAAATTAGCAGTGTGGAAACAACACATGGATCAACACACACACAACCAAAACTGAGTCTTACTTCTACCCCTACCCTGCATTAGATTTGACATTTTCAAAACTTGTACCCCTCTTTGTGTTATGTGCACTGAAAATATGCAAACTGTAAAAACAAGTAAAAACAAAATGTATGAGCCGTTAACCCACAAACCCAAAATTGACTTTTTGCGCAAGAAAACTGAATACAGGACTGGAAAATGACCATTACTATACAACATGTTTACTCCACCCATACCTTGTTCTTATGTCATAGAAATATTTTTGCCTATGTTATGTCAAAATTCAATTAATAAAAAGTTTTCATAAAATCTTTTGATTAGAATAGCTTTTTTAATTTTTTTAAATTTTTTTTTAGCAAAAGAACTATATCACTGATGCCTTTTTCAGGGCATCTTTTTTAGGATAGGTTTATTTAAATATAGTATTTTGTTTGGGTTTGGGGGTAACTTGTGGTTTTAGTATAGGAAATTTGTTTTATGCAAAAGAGGTAATCACTTTAACTAGGGCACTGACCGATAAATGCCCTTTTTTTTAGAGTAGGTTTTAGTATTAGTTCATTTTTTTTAGGGGTGGGCATTTTTTAAGGGGACTTTAGTGTTAGTATAGGGCTTACTGGTTGAGGTTTTTTATTTTGGTAATTTTTATTTTGTAATGCTAGTGGTTTTTTTTGTATCTTAGGGGGGATAGAGATATTGGAGGGTTAGCTGTTAGGAGATTAGGGGGTATTTTGCAATGGGGGTGTGGAAGATAATGGGTAAATCGTGTAGCGCTGGGGTTAAGTGCGTGTAAGGGGTTAATAATTTAGAGGAGCATTATATGTGTATATAATGTTTCATGCATATGCTTTTTCTAAAATAAAGCATATTATTGTAATTATTTTTTTAAAACAGCTTTTTTTAAACAATATCATTTATTTTTAGTTATATAAATTTGTTATAAAAGTCAGTAGATGTAAATTTGAATTTTTACATAACTTGATTTGTTTAACTTTGCAATGTCAAACATCATGCAGTTATGTAAAACTACTAATGTCTTTTATAACATTTTTATAGCAAAAAAATAAATATTGTTTTAAAAAAATAAAGATGCAAAAAAACTGCTGTTTAAAATAAAACCGTAATTACAATAATATTCATTGTACAATAAGATACATATGAATGATACATTGTATAGACATGTATCAACAGCTTTAATAGGAAGTTGTTGTTTTTTTTTTCTTTATTAGCGAGGCAGATCGCAGACATGATGTAGAGATAGGCATTCTGTGGGAGTTAGCTGGGCGTTCCAGTGGAGTAGCCTGTATTCTAATGGGGAAATATTGCCAGTAGTGCTGCCCTGCTGGTTAGGTACAGGTGTTCAGCCATATTTTCCAGTGTGATTCAGGTAGTATAGATTTAGTTACAGTTAGGCTTAGTATGTATTATTTGAAGTGCTCCTACACAAAAACCTCTTATTGTTTCAAGGAATACAGCCCCCTCTCCCTGCTGATAGTACCACGAGTGGCAATGTCGGCAGACTTTTGCAAAAGCCGTGATCCCTATTATTTCCTTTGGGAGACACATTGGCACTCGTCGGCACTTCACGGGTTTAGCCCCCTTTTTTTTAATATGTCAATGTTTTGAATATCCGGGCCTATGGGAGAAGTTATTGTGGTCGCAATATCTGAAGTTCTAAAGTTAATGCGCATCAGACTTTTCGCTTGCATGTCAATTTTTACTTACAACTTGTAAAACGTGTGCTTGTACAACTTACAACTTGTAATGTACAACTTACAACTTGTAATACGGCCACATTCAAATTTTACTTTGTGTTCAGTTTGCAAGTGAAACATTTATTTAGTGCACCACTTGGAATTTAGCCCATTGTATATAGCTATAATGCCATTTTCAAATACATGAGATAGTGATTAACGTTATTGTAATTTTGAAAAATGTATTTTTTTGTTTTTTGTTTATATGTTACTGAGCAACAATGATTTTATCATTTCTGGGGGCAGGTACAAGCCTGATATAAAAATTGCTGTTAACAAGTGAAAGTATGCCCTGAGGAATTCCCAGCAGTCATTGGGGATGAAACGCGTGTCGGCACCTTACATGGTGGCTGCAGTTTTGATAAACTTGCACAGGCACTCTTTGAATAAATTATAGCATCAGTGCCATTGGACTATGACTAAGTCCTACCTGTAAAGTGTGAGTCATTGTGATCTTTGAGTTTTGACTATAAGGAGAGACTTGTATTTGAGATGCTGTTCATCACTTAAGTGACATTAACATCTAACGTTAGCATTTTATGGCCAACATTTTACTGCAGACAGCAGTATGGATGATATGTTTCACCTTCTCCCTGCACTGAAAAATTATGTCACAGTAACAAACTGGTGTCCATTTGATTTGGTGGGACTAGTTATTACCTGAATTTATTAATTGCTATTTAAGAGTACCGCTGATTATGTGCCTAGTACAAGGTAGAAGTTCTTATTTATGTGCATAAGTTATGTCACAATTGACTGCATAGATCCTATATTTTTACACAATAGTGGCATATACTCTCTTGTAGACTAGTGGAGTTACCACTGGTTTACGTGTTGCAGGTCACTTGGTCATTGCATAATCTACATCTTTATGCAAATCTGCTGCCTGCTCCAAGTTTTATATGTCTCAATGTTTGTTTTATACAATTTGGCTAGAGGCGCCCCCTATATAACATTCAATGATACACAAACAAATTAAACTAGATAGTCCCAAAGATCCAATATTTCAAAAACATTCCTCTTCAAAGTATCAGGTGTAGCTCCTTTCTAATCAGTATAGGGTTAACTATTAATCATCTGAAAAAACATGCAAAAGAATAAGGATGCTCCAATGGGGCATTAACTGTATAACAATCAGATATAGTAAACAAATATAAAAAGACTCACAAAGTGTAAGCACTTTTATGGTAGGTCTCATGGCTTGGGTAAATTGGCAGCCTCCCAGCAAGCTGTCCTCTTGGTATTACTGGCCTCTTATCTGTAATAAAGTCAAACACAAAGAAACACACTCCAAATTTGCATTAACTTCTTTACAGATTATTAATATGGAAAGCAAATAAACTCACTGTGTAGGTGCACTTAAACAGTGTTAATCTTGTAGTCTTGGAATGTTGGCTGTTTCCCAGCTAACTGTTTTCTTTGTTGATCAAGTTTTCTTCTTCAGGTAATGGGTTTCCAAAATGGAGGATGGAAAGAAAATAATAATCTCTATTATAATATGTATTGTGGCCTAACACGTATTATTCTTTGTGGGTACTAATTGCATAATAGGTTATATTTGCACTATATGATATATATTATATTTACATTAAGGGTAAATGTTATGTCATATAACTTTGGTTGCACTACTTACAGAGGAAAATTGAATATTCAGAATGTTTGTGTGTGTTCTCTAATGTGAAATATTAAAGGTTTATAAAAAAAAAAAACAAAAAAAACCTTAGAACAATTAAATCAACTTTATAATAAATTTATTTGCATAATTACTCACTATTTTCATTTTTTTCTTGCATTTTGAAGTTATTTGCCTTTGAAATCTCTGTATTTTCCAAACCCCTCCCCCCAGGACTCATTATACGACTCCTATCACAGGGGTCTACCCAGATAGGAATATGGCGCTTTTACTTGGCAGTGTTTATGCTCAGTTCGTTTAGGAGATGTAACCATTTAAGTCGCAGCTCTAGCATTCTCAGAAGATCCCCATGGTTGCACATGCTATAATCCCTAATTTCCTGCTGACCAGAGCACCTTCATGGACAGCAGTGCACATGCACTAGGGAAGTAAAATTAATGCGCATGCGGTTGGGAACGATAACAATATTAATTATATGCAAATTTGTAAAAGATGATTGGATACATATTTTTGTTATGGAGCAGCCCTTTTTTACACTGTCTTTTGTGACGAAAAAGTGGAAATAAAATGACTTATTTTTTAACTTAAACAATGTTTAATTTTTTTTTTAAATTCCTTTTGTTTTATTCATCATATCTTTATTAATTAGTATATATGTATTGATTAAGAACAACTTGACAAAGTTTTATAACCCTTCAATTTATAAAGAAGACTTTTATAATCTTTTAATGCACTAGAATTGCTAACTTCTTTGATAGTACCTAATTTGGTAAAGTCAATCAAAGGTAATCAATCACAAAAGTCATTTATTTACAATATGGTTATAAGTCATTTACGTTTCTAACATATAATTGAATACTAGGGATGGGCGAATGTGTTTATATTCAAATTCAAATGTTAGAACGAATGTTATTGTAGAAATTCGTTTTACATAATCGAATGTTGATAAGAACGAATATTCATAAAAATTCTATTATCAAATGTTATTTACAGCTTTTGAGTGTGACATTCGAATTTGAGTGTGACATTCAAATTCGAATATTACTTTTAAAAAACAGTATTAGACTAGAAATACCATTTCAAAGTTGAATGTGACATTCAAATTC
>CAJPDP010616597.1:0-11866 GCA_905336975.1 Bombina variegata variegata
CAGCAGACTTTGTGAAATTAATATTTTTGTCAAAACTTTTGGCCAGGACTATATATGAAAAGCAGATTTTCATTTGAATTGGCATGTTCTTGATTTTGAAAACTTTAGCAGTGTGTTTAATATCTATGCAGCTGTTAAAACATACTGTAGGTGTAAGCAATCAATAGTGCAAAAATGCTTTAATTTTTTTTTCTCGTTTCAGTTCCATGTCCCTTTAAGAGGTCACCTCGCCAGCAAGAGGTCCCTTTCAGTTAATATTAATCACCCAGACATCACTTAGCACTGTTGATATGGTCTTCCCCACTACAAATAACCCTAACCATAACTTCACCCTAATGCAAACCCCCCTTACATCTGAAACATACAAGAATAAAGGTATTTACTTAGAATTTATGTAAAGGGTTTATTTACCTTTCGTTAACCTATTGGGTTAGGCATTGGGGAGGGTGCAATAGAGGGTAGATCAAGTAGGAAGGGTGGTAAACTCTGGATATCACATAAGGGTTTTAATTCAGTGGGATTTGCAATAGTGGTTTAATAGGGGGGTTCCGGTGGAGATTGTTTAAAGGGATAGGAAAGTCAAAATTAAACTTGCAGGATTCAGATAGAGCATGTAATTTTAAGACACTTTGAAATTCACTTCTATTTTCAAATCTGCTTCATTTTCTTGGTATCTCTTGTTGAAAAAGAATATGCACATATCCTACACTAGTGGGAGCTAGCTGCTGATTGGTGAGTGCACACATTTGTCTCTTGCGATTGGCTAACTAGATGTGTTCAGCTAGCTGCCAATGTTACTTCAGCAAAGGATAACGAGAGAACAAAGGAAATTTGATAATAGAAGTAAATTGGAAAGTTGGTTAAAATTGTATGTTCTATCTGTATCACAAAAAAAATGTTAAGTTTATCGTGGGTTGTGATGGAGTAAATCAGGCTTAGGGTTATTTGCAAAGGACTTTAAAGGGACAGTCACGTCATTTTCATGATTCAGATAGGGCGTGTCATTTTAAACAACTTTCCAATTTACTTTTAATCATCAAATTTGCTTTGCTCTTTTGGTATTCTTAGTTGAAAGCTAAACCTAGGTAGGCTCATGTGCTAATTTCTATGCCCTTGAAGGCCACCTCTTATCTGAATGCATTTGACAGTTTTTCACAGCTAAAGGGCTGTCAACAAAACTGAAATAAGGGAGCTGTCTGCAGATGCTTATACAAAGGTAATCTGAGAGGTAATAAGTGTATTGTTGGTTATGCAAAACTGGGGGAGGGGTAATAAAGGGATTATCTATCTTTTTAAACAATAAAAGTTCTGGAGTAGGGGGCGGAGCGTGCGGGCGTCCAGGATGGCCGCACCACACTAGAGCTCCTGTGACGGCAACGACGGAGCCTATCTCCTAGGACTGCAAGACTTCGGAAATCTGCCCAAAAATTCTCAACAACATTGGGGGGAATGACCGGGGACCCTCCGGAGTAGGCATTTGGGCATTAACTCCCAAGAGGAGATTGCCAACTAAATCGTGGTATAGGCCGCAAATGAAGCCTGTCTCAGGGACGGATCATTTGTACGCAGCGCAGAGCCATCGCTGTATTTACATAAAGTACAAGGCAAATTTACAGCTCGGCTATACTCCCACCTATCTGCATCCAGATACCTCAGCAGTATCGCTGTTAAAAGCCTTTCAGCTCCGACAGAGACCGCTACCACTGGATGCAGCTTGCTCCCAGCTGGCCATAAGCAGGGTAAGAAAGCATGGAATCCCATTCAATTTGATTATTTACTTACTTAAAGCAGTATTACCAGCTTACATACAGCCCTAAACATAAAATAGCATAAATACAGCAAAGCTGCATAGGGTTACATTATCCATTATTAAGCCCCATAGGGCAATGAATATAAAGCAATACAGGCTGCAATGAAATTAATCTACAAATGCTGTATTCATTTAGCGCCAAACTCGCTACCATTTAATTGACTCCTTCTAAAGCAGCAGCACGCACGAAGGACAATTATACACCATCCAACTCAATGTGAGAATACTACTTAACCTAATTAACCTATACCATAACCTTCCTGGTAGTAAACAACTTATAGGCTCACAGAGACTCTCTAACAAAGGACACTGAACCAAAGCTTACTTTACTGGGCCTAAAACTTCTGCTCTGCAGCACAACTGTACCCACACGTGGGCGAAATCATTAAAAGATGGCGCTTCGTAGGAATTCCAAAGCAGACAAAACTCTGAAACCAAGTACCGCACCTAGTACAATGAATACCTTCTTTAAGAATACTGACAGGAAAAAAACAGACACTCATCAAGTGCATAGCGAGGAAGAATATTTATCAGACAACCTAGAAACCGCTAGAGTGCCACTATCCTCACCGAACACTTTAACACAACATGAAGATGGCCCGGTAACCCTGAAAGCCATGGAAGCACTCATAAACCAAGTTAAGTCCTGCATCAAGAGTGAATGTGCTGGCTTGAAAAGAGATATTAACAAATTAGGTTTTCGAGTTGAAGCGCTAGAGGATGATAGAGAAGAATGGGCTAAAGAAATAACTGACATGTCTCATTCCATAGAAAGTCAACAGGCACAGATCAAGAACCTAGAAGATAAAGTAGATGACATGGAAAACAGAGCGAGAAGGAATAACCTCTGTATTCGTGGAATACCGGATATAGTGAAAGGCGAAGATATCCAGGAACATCTCCAAAATATGTTCCAATCCCTAGCCATTGCTGGTCAGCGTGTGATAAAGATGATTCCCCTGGAGAGAGCTCACCGCTCCCTACGACCCAAGCCAAACGACAATCAACCTCCCAGAGACATTGTCATTTGCTTTCAAAGCTACAGAGATAGAGAGAAAATATATCAGTTGGCAAGGTCGCAACCTAACTTCTCTTTCATGGGCGCTAAAATTCAGATTTTTCAAGATCTCTCCACAAGGACGCTTCAAATAAGAAAGGAATACACCTCCCTCACAACACACTTGCGATCCATAAAAGTACCCTACAGATGGGGCTTCCCAGTCTCCCTCCAAATCATCAAAAATGGGAAACATCATGAGTGCTCTAATCCAACTCATGCAGCTGACTTTTGCAAGCAATTGGGTCTCCCTCTCCCTGAGCTACAAAATTCCTCTACGGACAAGGACACACCTATACCACCTAGACCACAGAACAAACTATTGTCTGAAATTGCAAGCAAGAGAACTAAGAAGAAGTCAGACCTTGATCCACCTACCTCCCTAGATGCTACTTGAACCAGAGAAATACCAGATGTAAACATTTGGAATTAGTGAGTATGGAACTTTGTTTATCATTACCTAGAATTGGTGGTGGAACCACTCACATAAACATTCTTACACATAACCTGCCATCTGTTCTACACTATAGACATCAGAGACTTGCAAACCATTTATAAACCCACACTAAATATTACGGATTTTTTACTGTTTGTTCTGCTTTTATTCAACACAAATTTAGATTAACCCTGTCGGTTTTTCATGAAAATTGTTGCATTCTTAATTGCATCTGTTTAGCTTAAACAATGACCTTGGTGCTCCTGGGCCACACTTTAAGCCCCTATTTTGATTTGCAAATTGCCCCTTCTACCTGTTTAAGTATGTAACTGTTTAAAACCTATATATTCATGTGTCGTGTAGTCTATCACGCTATGTTATACCATTAGAGAGGGCAGATGTCCACAAATATTATTAATTGTTAATTCTCCTGTTGGGATGGGCCATACCTCCCCCTGCTGTTCCACTTTTTCTCCCCTCTTTCCGTGTTTTTATGGTCGGGCTCAGGTCCGCCAAATGTAACCCCTCTTTTTGTTCCCTATTCCATATTTTCCTCCCTTCTTCTAAAACCTTCCCCTTCTAAGCTTTCCTTTCCCCCAGACACCCCCCTCTGTTCATTTACTTAATATTTGAAAGCGCTTACCTTAAGTGCAGAACACAGTCCAGCTATAGCAAATGCAAAGCTTCTTAGCTTCACCAGATAATACCAAGTACATAGAACGTTATCTAGACATAAATGGCCTCACACCTCCAAGTCAGTTCTTTTAAAATTGCCACACAAAATGTAAAAGGCTTTTTGTCTCCCCAAAAGCGCTCAATAGCTTTTCATGATTTCTATAAAAAACATATAGATATTATTATAATTCAAGAAACACACTTTAGGAAAAATAGCAAACCCGCCTTATCACATCACTACTATGACCAACACTATCTCAACTCTGGCCCGACAAAACATAATGGGGTTTGCATCTCATTTAGGAAAGGAACATCTTTCAAACTGATACAAAAATATCGAGACCAAGAGGCAGGATATTGGTCTTGGTCGGGCTTTACTTTGGTAGACCTATCACTCTGGCTAATTTATATGCTCCCATTCACCCCACACCGCACTTCTTCCGCAAAGTTATTGATCAGCTAGTGGATACCTCCAAAGGCCCCATAATACTAGGTGGAGATTTGAATTTTCCCATTAACCCAGCCATAGACACATCAACAGGCAAATCTTATATACGGAATAACCAAATAAAATCTAATTGGCATGCAATTAGAACTATTCCCTTTTTTGACACCTGGAGAATAACCCACACCACTACTAAAGATTTTACATTTTTTTCAAACCCACAACGCACCTATACCCGTTTGGATTATATCTTTTGTGACCAAAGCATATTGACCACTCTTATTGTACCACACCACGTGGTCTGACCAAAGCATGGTTAGCTCTACCTTTAAGTGGTCCACAAAACCCCAACACCAACAACTTTGGAGACTTAGTGACCAAATCTTCTCTGATCCCCTGATAACCACTGATATAATAGAAAAAACATCTGAATTTTTTAGCTTCAACGACCCTGCTGCGACTTCAGCCACTAATAATTGGGAAGCATACAAATGCTATATTAGTGGTGTTATAATGAGTCACACACATAAGCAACGCAAACAAAGAGCTTCGCTCTTCTTAACTCTAACCTCAGACTTCCATAATAGTGAAAAAGCACTAAAACAAAACCCACACTCCCCACAGCTCCTGCTGCAGTCGCAAAAAGCTAGAGAAGCCCTTAACCACTATTTGATCAAAAATTATCACCTCCGGGCACTCACAACAAAATCAAAGTTTTTCATTGAGAGTAAAAAAGCAGGGCGTCTCCTGGCCAGATCCCTCAAAAAGAAAAGATACAAGTCCTTTATTATGGAAATAATTGATTCCTCTGGATCCTCGCATACCTCCAACACAGACATAGCTAATCAATTTGTGAAATACTACTCCTCTCTCTACAACCTCCCAACCTTAAACCCAAACCACAAACTTGACCTAATCAATGATTACCTTTCGCATACCCAACTCCCTTCAATATCTAAGGAAAGCTGAAAGTCGCAGTTCACCCTACAAGAACTTCTTATAGCCATCAAAGATCTCCCTTCAGGTAAAGCCCCAGGCCCTGATGGGTTCACACCCAAATTCTACCACCTGTTCAAATCCCAACTTAGCCCCCAGCTCCTCAAACTCTATAACTCCATTGACAGCACATGCCCCCTACCGCAGTCCCTGTTAAAGGCTATAATCTCTGTTATTCCAAAACCAGGGAAATCAATGGAGCAGGTCACCAATTACCGCCCCATATCCCT
This sequence comes from Bombina variegata variegata, assembly GCA_905336975.1. Taxonomy (NCBI): domain Eukaryota; kingdom Metazoa; phylum Chordata; class Amphibia; order Anura; family Bombinatoridae; genus Bombina; species Bombina variegata. Next base: position 5,650 of record CAJPDP010616597.1, read on the forward strand.
AATAAACATAGACATCAAGCTATACGCAAAGCTACTAGCAACGAGAATAAATAAAATACTCCCCACTCTTATTCATAATGATCAAGTAGGTTTTATCCCTGGGAGAGAAGCTAAAGATAATACTATCCGTGTGCTACAAACCCTGTCTTTTGCTGACTCCTCTAAGACCCCACTGATCCTATTGTCCACAGACGCTGAAAAGGCCTTCGACAGGGTGGACTGGGACTTCCTCTAGGCCACACTGTCGAAGTTTGGATTCTCGGATACATTAGTTGCCAGAGTAAAAGCATTATACAATAACCCTACTGCCAGAATCAACACTAATAGTACACTATCCCAAAAGATTTCCATTAATAATGGTACACATCAGGGATGCCCTCTTTCCCTACTGGTGTTTGCCTTGGTGGTCGAAACACTAGCATCTAGAATTAGAAATAATACCAACATACAAGGGGTCTCCTTTGGAGAGACACAACAAAAATGCCTACTTTACGCAGACGACATTATATTTACACTTCGCTCTCCATCTACCTCTCTACCCACCCTCCTCGGAGAGCTAGAAGAATGCAAACAGGTCTCAAATTTTTCCATTAACATGGGAAAATCAATGTTAATGCCTTTAAACATCCCGGAAAAGGAATCCCAATTTATTGCATTGCAAACTAACTTCCAGGTGGCAAACAAAATACGCTATTTGGGAATAGACGTGTCCCCCAGCCAGTCAGATCTCTTTAACCTTATTATATTCCCCTGCAAAGGGAATCTCAGTCTTCCATGGAAGCATGGCACAAACGGGGCCATCTCTCTTGGATGGGTCGCATTAATGCCATCAAAATGAATCTCCTCCCTAAATTCCTGTACCTGTTTCAGGTCCTTCCCCTAGACCTCCCCCTTCAGTACCTAACGAAGCAGCAAAAACAATTTGAAAAATCAATATGGGCACAAAATAGAGCCAGGGTTGCCAGACGTAAATTGTACCTTAGCAGAGACCATGGAGGCTTAAGAGTCCCAAACCTTATAGACTATTACAAATCTGCACACATAGCACGTATAACTGCATGGAAACATTCCCAACCACACAAACCCTGGGTCCAACTCGAATCCTCCCTCATAGGAGGACATAACCTAGGCGACATGAGCTGGATCCCACCTAAAGCTAGACCTCCAGCAATTAGCACAAATTACTATGTTGTGGCAACATTACGAGTCTGGGATAGGACATTGGCCCTTGACAAATCGTTATCCACCCAGCCATCCCCCTTACTCCTCTTCTCAATAATCAGATATTACTAAAATCACATACTATACAGGCACCAATCATCGCAGACTCACCCACAAACATTCCAGTTCATATGGTGCTAGACAAAGGTACAATTTGCCCCCAATCAGAGCTCTCCCAATTGTTAGGACCTCCATTCCACCTCTGGTTCCCTTATTTGCAAATTAGACATGCTATATCTACTAGCCCCTATAAACACAACCTTATCAGGCCACTTACACACCTGGAACCCTTATGTAATACTCCCTCAATATCCAGATCTCATATCTCCATAATTTATAAAATATTAAGAGGTACCTTCCCCACCATGAAACCTTCCTACATACCTAAATGGGAAAAAGAGCTAGAGGTTAATTTGACAGAAACCCAATGGAACCATATTTTCAGAGAGACAAAAAAGTCATCCATCTCATTAATTATAGCTGAAATGAACTATAAACTGCTTTCCAGGTGGTACTTAACCCCACACCGCCTTCACAGTATCTTTCCAAATTCCTCTCCCCTATGTTGAAGACATTGTGGCAATACAGGCACATTGTCCCACATCTGGTGGCCATGTCCTTTTTTACAAACCTTTTGGTCAGACATCTCTAACTGCGTTAACACAGTCGTGGGGACCTCAATAACACTCTCACCCACTATAATACTACTAAATAATATCCCGCCCATCCCCTGTATATATCGAAAAAGATTATTCCAATGTATGCTTAACAGTGCAAAACGCCTAATACCCAGATTTTGGAAGAAAAACCTGATCCCTACTTTTTCTATGTGGGTAACAGAGGTGAACCATGTTCTAACTCTGGAAAAAATACACTACGCTTTTGTTGGTAAACAAGACTTTTTTGCAGATGTTTTATTTATATGGGAACAGAGAACAATGTCATTGTAATAATACAATACTTAAGAGCCATTTATTCTTTACATACTGCATAAATACATGAGATGACTTGATATTTTAATACTAAATGTTGATATATGTCTGGATAGATTCCTGCTATCCTGGTGTTTGCCTTGACTGTCGAATGTAAATGTTCTGCATATTTGTTTGAAAAATTCAATAAAATATTTAAGTTTAAAAAAAAAAAAAGTTCTGGAGTAGACTGTCCCTTTAAGTGCTGTTGAAAGCTGTAGCACTCATTGCCCATGGAGCTATCATTCATGACTGAACATTCTGTAGATAACTTTTTATGACTAAAAGAAATATCTATGGTTATGATTGCTAGTGCAAAAAAGGGTAGCAATATTATTTTACTTTTCTCAGTTCACTTGGCAGGTTATCTATCTTATATCTGAGATCACAGTCATGTGTGAACTTTGAACTTGATGTTTTTTGCTAGTATGTTACAAATGCATAAATATATTATTGGATCTGTTTAAAGGGACAATCTAGTGAGAAATAATATGTTCTGTTTAATTAAAGTATTTTAATTTGTTTAAATAATATTTCATCTGTTACTGCAAAGTAACTCCATCAAAAGAGCTAAAATGTAGTCAAAGTTGCTCTCCTGGAACACGTTCTGCTTCTAATGAAGATCTTGTCAGACATGGGAACATACAGAGCTAGATTACAAGTGGAGCTCTAATTTATTGTGTGCCCACGAGTTTGCAGTAGCAATTAGTGCTTATAAAATTAATCAGAGATCAGATCTCAGATTAATTTATAAATGTCCACCAAATGCCCCCAAAATACAGTGTAATATATTTTATTCAAAAATGAAGATAGTAGCACCTTTATTTAAAAAAAAAAAAAATAACTGCAAAAAGCAGTTATATGGGGTTAAAAGTGGCAGGTGTGGGGTGTTAGACAAAAAAACGGCACAGAAAAGTCTATGGGAGCTGTTTGTTCCCTGTAAATATATATGTATTTGCTTATGTATATTTATGTGTTAATATGTGTATATACACATACAGTATTAACACATAAATATATATGTATATAATCATATACATATATATTTTAAAATGCTGCACATCACTGCGCTACTTAACCCCTTCACTGCACTAGGTTCTCATGTCGTGTCTCACAACATGATAATGAGGCCCCCATTGGAGCCTATAGAAATGCGCTCTCATGAGCACAATGCTTCCCAGAAATGCGAACGCAAGCTGGTCCGCTGGTATTACTCAGTGGAGTGCTAATATCGCTATCGCAACAGTGATATTTAGCGCTCCACTTGTAATCTAGCCCACAGATGGATGCCTACACCTTATTGGCTTAACAACTGTTTCCTCATCTCAAATGGCAGATGGGCATAGCTTTGATGATGTATAAAAATCAAATGCTGTAACAAAAGGAAGAATTATATTTTTCCGACAGAATGTCCTTTTAAATGTTATGCTTTTTACCAATGATCTATTGTCATGCATGTGCATTTTATTAAAGGTTTCCTCTCACAAAAATATTAATAGTTTCATACATGCTGAAAACCTCATTTATCCACAGTGATTCACAGAGACACTTTTGAAGTAAAATACCTCACATTTCAGATTCTGTACTTTAATCCAAAGAGAACAAAAACGCTGTCGTTATTTCAAACATTAAAAAGTACATAAAAGTGTAGATATTGACTCAGTGACAGGAGGGTAGCAAATTGTGATTATGCTTCACAGCAGAAGACACATTGTACAATCTACAAACTAATTATTTTAGCTCTTGCAAGAAATGAAAAAATAAAAAAATTGAAGGAATGTTCTAGAAGCAAACCTTACAAAGGTAGTTAATAAGGTGAATATTGATTAAAAGACCAGTCAATAAAAATCACTAATATAACACAAACTAATTAAAAATAAATGAGGTGAAATGTACTTGTTTTTCTGATTTTTTTTTTATCATTTCAAAGCTGTTGTTAGCCCTTTATTATTTAATAATCATTTTTACTTGCAAGCAGCAGCAGGTTTATTGAACCGCCTTGTAGTGTCATAATTTATTTGTTAGCTATAATAGTCCCACGGCAAAACCAAAATACAAATTGTGTAACCTTTTTTTTGCAAAATTTGGCAAAATTTTCTAAACCAACTACTAAGTACAAAGTCATTGATTAGATCAGTAGACAAAATCACAGCTAGTATAATTGCCATAATTAAGGGAGATAAAATAAACATACAGAATTTTTAAGTAATAAAATGACAGCTTCAAATTATTTAAAATTTGTATTAATTTAAATGTTTCTCCTATGCTGGTCTTTAAGAAATCAGTACTTAAAGGGACAGTATCACTACATTACAAAATGTTTTACATGTAGTAAAAAACATGCAATATACTTTCACTATTAATTTTGTTTTCCATTCTGAGATTTGAAAGTGCACATGATATAAGATGGCTTCACACGCCTAACCCTGCACCTGTCCCTAACTGGTCTCAGCAACATATTCCCCCATAGAAGTCAATGGAGCGAAAAAGTGTAGATATATACAGAAATATAGACAAATGTCTATTTAAAAATACATAGAGAATATTCTACTATGTGCAGAACACTGGAATGTAAAATATTTCAAGTAAATACACAGTATAAGACTTTATTAAATATAAATGTTCTCATCTCCAATGCACTTATATATATATAATGTATGTAGGTGTGTGTATATATATATATATATACACATATAAATACATATGTACACATATATAGACATATATACACACACATACACCTTTAGACATGTATATGTACAGTATGTATCTCTATGTTAAAGCCCTTTGTAGTCTTTTTTTTAACATCTGAGACCTAATATCTTTGAGACCTTATAACTATTTTGTGCAATTTTTTAAAATAATTTTTATTAGGAAGTGTTATTATGAGTGTAACTATAATTTGTAATGTATTTTTTATGCTTTTTGTGGAACTTTTTTGTTTTTCGAGCTCTGAGGACGCAGTAATCATTCTAGCGTAAATCGTGATTGTCCTCAAGTGATCGCATTTACTTTCAACTTGTAGGACGAGCGGCAAACATCCGCGAGAATCCCCTTTTCGCTCACGCATAACTGTTTATGTGCCACTCATCTGTACGTAAATTCCATAATAATAATAATAATAATAAACCTTGGTTCACTCTAGAGCTAAGGAATCAATGCTCTGTTAACGAGGAAGCTTAAAGGAATGACAATAAAGAAGCATTTAAAAAAGTGAAATATTCATTCAAAAAAACAGTTAAAGGCTGCTAAAAAGCAATAGAAAGGTAAACCTCAGCACCATTTTGCTGCAAATGACAGTACTACGGTCTGAAACGTCTATTACAAACTATAAACCAAAATCGTCAGCTACTATAACTGATGCTTTATTACCTAACCAATTAAACAAATTGTACTCTAGATTTGACAAGCAGAAGCCTTCTGTAATTCTCTATAAATTGAAATCTGAAGAGTCAATATTTTTCTGTCACCAAACAACAAGTAAACTCTATTTTTAAAAGACAGAAGCCCAAGAAAACACCAGGCCCTGAAAATATTTCTCTTGCTAGATTAAAACATTGTGCTGACCAACTTGCACCTATTTTTACTAATCTTTTTAACCTGTCCTTAAAGGGATATTCAAGTCAAAATTAAACTTTCATGATTTAAATACATCATGCTTTTTTAAACAACTTTCCAATTTACTTCCATTAACAAAATGTGCACAGTTGTTTTATAATTACACTTTTTGAGTCACCAGCACCTACTGAGCATGTGCAAGAATTCACAGGATATACGTATATGCATTTGTGATAGGCTCATGACTGTCACATGATACAGGGGGAATGAAAATAGACATCACTTTGAAATTTGCCAGAAAAAAAATCTTATACTCGTTTGAAGTTCAGACTATTATTATTATTATTATTCTTTATTTATAAAGCACCAACAGATTCCGCAGCGCTGCCCATGGATACAAGGATAAAAGTACAACAGAGAAACAATACAATAAAAGACACAATTTTACAGACAAATACAGGGGGAAT
>CAJPDP010616670.1:0-10768 GCA_905336975.1 Bombina variegata variegata
GTTCAAATTTTATTTACAATAACTACAGTCACCACTGCACCCTATGGTTCTCCTTTTTCTCCTAACCGTCGGTCGAATGACTGGGGGGGCGGAGCCTGAGGGGAGCTATATGGACAGCTTTGTGTGTGCTCAATTTGCCATTTCCTGTAGGGAATGAGAATATCCCACAAGTAAGGATGAATCCGTGGACTGAATACACCTGTAAGAGAAAGTAATTTATCAGGTAAGCATAAATTCTGTTTTCTTCAGTGAAAGGCGCTTCAGAGCATATTGAAGCCCGGTTCCCCTCAGAGTACAATACTTGTCAGAGGGAAGTGAAGGGAGTACTGCCTCATGTCACCATGTTTTCGCCTTATGGGAAATCTCTTCATGGGCTCTCTTTAAAATTGTAGGGATTCATCTTCTTCCTTCCTTTACTGATCGACATTATACTTCTGTTCCATGACCTCTGCTGATATGTTTCAGTACTGGTTTGGCTGTCTGCTATGAGTGGAGGAGTGTGTTAAGGAGAGTATATTTTTAAATTTATTTTCTGAATACACTCTCAGCTATGGATTGGGCACTTTTGATTAAGTTCTTTCTATGTATTTTCATATATAAGAGTCCTGGGTCAGGCATTAATGCCCCTATTTTAGGCTTAATACATGCAGAAGGATATAAAATAATAAAGGGGGCATACATTTTAATATGAGGGGTAATAGACATTAGCCTCCACTTCACGAGGCATCCCTAATTTTTATCTTTGTGCGCAATCACGCATGCTAGAACGCTTTCCTTCTTAAAAGTTAGACATCACGTCATGTTAAAAGTCCTGCCCCCTCTGCAAAATGCGCTTTTATTTACTTATAGGGCTATGAATGCAGTATGAACTAGCCTTTTTATGATTTAATATTAATCAATAATTCGATCTTTTTAACTCATTTAATCCATGTTTGTTTTTGCAATACTTTATAGACTATTGTTTACTCTAGATTTTTCTTAAGTAATTTTAGTCTTTTTTTATTATTTTGCAATCTTTTTTATAGGCAATCTTTCCCATTCCTCATAAGCTTGCTAAAAAAAAGGGGTTATAATGGTATTCTATTGCATCATATGTTTTTTTATTTTTTTTATTTGCCATGATGGATCAGTTTGAACCTGTCCTTGACATTTCCATAGGTACTGAGCTACCTGAACACCTTTCAACCAAAGCCAAGTGTATTTATTGTAAAAACCTAACTATCTTCTTCAGCTCAGTTATGTGGCTCATGTTTAGAATTTTTATCACATTCTGACAATGCTCTTATGTGTGCAAATGCTCCTACTGTTATTTCCTCAGTCTAATGCAAAAGGCATACCCACAACAATGAAAGATTTTATTGCTGCTCCCCTTGAGAAGGCCCTGACTGCTCTACCGTCTTCAAATAAACGTAAAAGGTCAGCACATATTTTACCTGTTACTAGTGATGTATGTACTGACCGACAGAATACTGAAGTATCTTATAATGATGGAGTTTCCTCTTATTCTGAGGCTCCTACATAATATACAGAGATTGATCATTTTTCTTTTTTCTTTAGAATTTAACATATTTGTTACAGGAAACTGTATTAACCTTAGGGATTGAAGATACTAATCCTTCTGATAATATACCTTGTAATCATTTAAATTCAGTATATAAAACTGTTGTCAATCTCCCTGAGGTTTTTGCTATTCCTGACACAGTCTCTGATATGATTGCTAAAGAATGTTCTAAACCAGGTACTTCTTTTACCCCTTCTTCAAGGTTTAAAAGATTATGTCCTTTACCTATTGCCAATTTAGAGCTTTGGGAAACAGTCCCCAAGTTTGATGGGGCCATTTCCATTCTTGCCAAGCGTACTTCTATTCCTTTGGAAGTTGGTACTTCTTTTATGTTGAAATATTTTTATTAAGTTTTAAATAATACAAAGGAAGACAAAAGGCGAAAGAAAAAAACTAATTTTTTTAGAGCAATCTGATATAAAGCATCAATTCCTGAATTTGCCCATTTGCAGGAAGAAACTTATACCTACACAACATAAAAGAAGTGTTACATAATTATACCATTAACTGCAACTGATGTATGAGTATCTAATTTTGTTAATAGTTAATAGACTACATACCCCTCTATCCAAGTCCCTACGTATAACAAAAATTAATCCTTCAAAGTATAAGGACATTAAACTTAAATATACTGGGCAAGTTATAGCACATCAATGAGGTGCAGATCGCTACCTGTCTTCAAAAAGATATCAAAAGAAATAGAAAAAGAATAAAGAAAGAAAAGAGATGATGTAATGAATGCCAAGTAATCTAAGAAGAGAAAGGGAAAATGACTAACACGAGAAGAAGAAAAAAAAATGGGGGAAAAAGAATAAGAGTTATATTTGATGCTTATCTGAGTATCTCCTCCATATTAGGGCCCCCCATCGGACCACCAGGACCCATGTATCTGGCTATCATCACAGGATTATCTTTTCGTTCATATCATATCTTCTCCGTGAGCCACGTGATCTATTTATTAGTTCTGTGCCTTATACATTATTCAATGGAACCATGTATGTTGGAAAGTCAGCTTGGTATCTTGTATGTAGGCTGCCTGTTCATACATATTATAAAAATGTGTAATTTTTGCAATGATCTCTTCTTGTGTGGGTGGACCCATTTTCCAATGACGTGCAATGCATATCCTAGTGGCCGTGCATGTAATTTTAATAAATTGGTTTATATACTTATTAAATTTCTTATTTCGTTCATGTAGTAAAGCTTGCGAGAGTGTCAAATGTATTGGTTCACCTAGGATTGTGCTAAGGAGTTTAGATAAGTTTTCCCAAGTCTCCCTCAAATGAGGACAGTCCCACCACATATGTTTATAAGTTCCCACTATCCCACAACCTCTGTAACAGAGATTAGAATGTTCAATTGTCGTATGTGAAGTAATTACCGGGGTTAAGTACCACCTTGATACCGTTTTATAATAATTTTCTATCATATCAACGCTTAAAAGGCCCCTACAAGAAGTTTGCATTGTTTGGTTCCACTCCTCTTCGTCCATATGTGTATCCAAATCTTGTTCCCATTTATTGTAAAGTGAGATGTTTGGTGTCTGCGCCCTCTGTAAAATCAAGTATAATCGCAAAATCACTTTTTTTGGTCTCTTTCTCATTTTACAGAGAAGTTCCAGCTCCGTAGGAGCTCTTTCCTTTGAATTTGCCAAAAATGAACGAAGAATGGATGCAAGCTGCAAATACTGATACCAGTGTAGTGTGTAAGGAGAAATTATTCCCTTCAATGTATTGTAGGACATTATTTTTCTGTTCTCTAGTATGTCTGCTATCCTATAGAGGCCCTTATTTTCCCACTTAGTTAATGTAGAAAATTGTAAGGTTGATATCACACATTTCAATGGTGTGTAAATGGAACTAGGAGACAAGAGCGATAAACCTCTCGTTAATTTGTGCCATTGTGTGATCATATGAGCTGTGATTGGGCATGTCTTATTTTGGTTTGTGGTCATAGAAGAATGGCCCCAAATCATCCCCTCTGGAGTGGCAAACCTGTTAATATCCGTCTCCAGCTTGACCCATCTGACCCCCTCCTCCGTCCCCATCAATAAAAGTGCCTGAGCTAATCTAGCAGCTTGATAGTAATTTTTCAAATTAGGTATTCCCAGACCTCCCACCTGTCTATGTCTAGTGAGTACACTTCTAGTTATCCTAGCTTTTTGATTGCCTCTCAGAAATTTATGGATCATAGCCTGGAGTTCCTCTAGTTCTTTAGAAATTATTTTTATCGGTAAAGCTCGGAACAAGTAAAGGATTCTGGGTAAAACCATCATTTTAATCGCTGAGATACGCCCGTACCACGAGAATCGATATTGACTCCATTTCAGAAGATCTTGTTTGATATTTCTGAACATTGGGCTGTAATTGGTTTTATACAATTCTGAGGAATGTTTTGTTATTTTGACCCCTAAATATGTGATGTATTTTTTAACCCATTTAAAATCATAATTCAATTCTAAAAGTTTTTGAGTGTGGTTTGATAGTTTAATGGCCATAGCTTCAAATTTATCAATTCAATCAATATTGATTTTATAACCAGATAGTGACGAGAATTGTGATAGGATCAGATATAAATTTGGTAAGGATATCATAGGTTTCGTTAGGGAGAGCAACACATCATCCGCAAATAATGCTATTTTGTATTCTTCTCCTCCAACACATATACCTGTTACATCTAGGGATTGTCTTATTCGTTTAGCTAATGGTTCTATGCATAAAGCAAATAATAGTGGCGAAAGCGGACACCCCTGTCTAGTGCCATTGCGAATGGGGAAACCCCAAGATTGATGGCCCATCGCTCTCACCTAAGCTACTGGCGTGGAATAAATTTTTTGAAGAGCTGTCATGAAATGGCCCGTGAACCCCATTATCCGCAACACTGCCCACATGTACCTCCAATCCACCCTGTCAAACGCCTTCTCCGCGTCTAATGATAGCAGCAGAGAAGGCGTTCCTGTAGCGTCTGTCATAGAAACCATACGTCTAATGTTGTCTGGTGCCTCTCTATTCAAAACCAACTTGGTCCAGATGAACCAACCCAGGTAGAATATGTTTTAATCTAGAAGCTAAAATCTTAGTGAAAATCTTGACGTCTTGGTTTATCAACGAGATTGGGCGATAGTTTTTACATAAGGGCTTATCTTTTCCTGGTTTAGGGATCACTACTATCTTCGCATGAAGAAGCTCTGTGGGTATATCATTCCCCTGTAGTATATAATTACAGAATTTCGCTAGGTGCGGGGCTAAAGTTGTATTGAATAATTTATAATATTCCCCTGGGAGCCCATCCGGACCTGCTGCCTTACCCCTTTTTAAGTCTTTAATAACTGTCAAGACTTCTGGTACAGTAACTTTTGCGTTTAGTGTATCTAGGTCCTCTGTCGATATCTTTGGTAATTTAGCTTCGGTCAGGAATCTATGGAGGAGGGTGGATGTCTCCAGTGTGTCTGAGACTTTTTCCCCATTATACAAAGTTCCATAAAAATCAGAGAAGATGGTCACTATCTCTTCGGGGTTAGAAGTTGAGTCTCCCCTAGGAGTACGTAAAGTTGGAATTGATATATCTTTAATCCTATCTCTNNCTAATCTTGTTTGCCAAATACCTATCCGGTTTATTTGCAAAAATAAAATAATTAGTTTTAAGTCGTTGACTAGCTCGCATAGATTCTTTTTGTAAAATTAAGTCTAAAGATTGGCGTTTTTGTGTTAATGTTTTCAATATAGTAATTGATCTGGTCTCTCTATGGCTCTTCTCTAGCTGATGTATTTCAGTCGGTAGTTTATTGAAATTATCTTGTTTTTTGGTATTAATATAGGATTTCAATTGGATTAATAGTCCCCTCATAAATGGTTTGGTTTGTGAGCCGCCCATGGGACAACTGGGTTAGTTGCTGAATCTACATTAATATGCCAGTATTCCAGTAATTTTTGGAAAATATTTTCTCTATGTATAGGGTCTTTGAGGAGGGAGTCATAAGTCCAACTTTTTTGCCCATTAGGTGTAGTGAAGCCCTTTAGCTTCACAGATATAACCAAATGGTCGGACCAAACACATGGACTAATAGAGGAGGAAACCAGATTTGGAACCAAGACTTGGCTTAGGAATATATAATCCATTTTAAAATATTTTTTATGTGCGGCAGAGTAATATGTATGATCTGATGTATTTCCATAAAGCACTGTCCATGTATCTAATATGTTGTGTCCCGCTAATGTAGTTAGTACCTTTTTAATTTTCGCATTATTTCTGATCTGAGAATGGGTCAGGCCGGTGTTGGCAGATGCCACCTGTGTCTGTAGAGAAACATTATAGTCTCCCGCCACAACCAGCCTAGTGTGATTCCAGGTCGTCAATAAGTCTGAGATGTGGGAAAAGAAATGTTCCTGTTTTTCATTCGGGGCATAGACATTACAAAAGACAATCTCCACGCCCTGAATCTGTCCCTTAATTATTAAATATCTACCTGCTGGGTCTATCAATTTGTCATTCACTACAAAATTCAACGAGGGGTGAAATAAAATAGATACCCCTCTTTTCTTGCTAGTGGTTGATGCATGAAAATGTGTGGGAAATTAATGTGACCAGTATTTTGGAATGTGATTTCTTTCAAAATGTGTTTCTTGTAGGTAGATTACATTGGCTCCTAAATGGTGGTATTGAGCCAGTGCCTTCCTGCGTTTGATATCGGTATTTAGGCCTCTCACATTATGAGATACCAATACAATATTAGGTGACGCCATAGATATACTTTGTGAGAGTAATATATGGGAAGCTAAATGTGGGAATATTCCGAGGTGACTCTATATTCATGTCTTTGTTATTAATGTTAGGTATCCTAATGTTTGGTGTATCAAAAGGTGCTATACCTTGAAGGATAGTGATGAGGGTCCGGTGGCCGACGGGGGAGAAGTCCCCCACAGAAGGAGAGAGAAGAAAGTTCCCTGAGGAAGAAACTCGGTTAACGTTAATAGCATCTGAAGTAGAAGAAAGATGACAATTAGTATGCAAAAAAAGGAAAATAACAATAAACAAATACATTTAACTTAACTTAGTCTATGTAGAAAAAAGTAAGTCTGGGAGAATTCAGAGATACACATCTCCCCCATATAACTTGATATACACCCCAATAGGGGGAATTTAAACACATGAACTTATAAAAAGCTTTTCAATAAAGTTGATTGATCTCATCAACTATTTAACCATTCAACAGTAATAAGACCAAGAACTCTTTGTTATGAAACTATTAACCATCTAACTATACTTTTCTAGTTTGCTAAATAACTACTCAACAGGTGATCTATTTAGATTAGCATCTGAACATTATCCCTGACAAAGGACTAGAGCCTGTATGGTCCCATCATAGGTGAGTCTCTTATGAAATAAAAGTCTGGTTAGTCCAATCTTACATATATACTTCCTCTGTATCATCTGGATCAGTTCCGTGAAGAGGGTGGAAGTATCATGTCCTCAGCTGTTTATGGACAAGTCGTGGGGTATGAAGAAGCAACTAATGAGCAGTTGCTTTGCAGGAAAATCCGCGGTAGTACTCATGATGAATCCCAACAAAGGGATCCACTCAGTGTGTGGCTCCCGAACCAGGTAACCTTTGTATTTTCTTCAGTCCCCACTCAGCAGGGTAAAGGATTCATAATGCTCCATGAGCCAATGTCCATCATCTGCCCTTAATAGGTTTCTTGTGAACTTTATTCCACCGGGGCCTCTGTGATTTTCCCTGATGGGGTGCAGATGCACCAATTTCCTCTCTGTTGGTCATTGTTGATTGTTCCGGGGCCTCCAGGCCCATTGCTGTACATATGTCTGGAATATCTTGTGGTTCCTTCACTGTATATGTTACATTGTCCTTATTTATAATAAGAGCAAAAGGATGTCCCCATCTGTATTTGATTTGCTGCTTGCGTAGCACTGTGGTGAGAGGGAGTAGCGCATTTCTTCTTTGCAATGTTCTGACACTCAAATCTTGATATAACTGTAGCACATTGCCCTGAAACTTGAGCATTGGTTGTTGCATAGCTGCTCTAAAGACTTTTTCCTTTTCTGGAAACCTCAAAAATGCCACTATGACATCCCTTGGTGGGGTACCAGGCTTAGGTTTAGGTTTCAATGCCCTGTGGGCTCTTTCTAAATCTACTGCAGTATCAGGTGGCACTTTCGCAATTGTGGTGAATAACTGCTGAAGGTATGCTGGTAAATCTTCTGCATTGATTTCTTCCGGAAATCCTTTTATTCTAATATTGCATCTTCTACTTCTATTTCCATATCTTCTAGTTTGTCTAGAAGTTCAGAGATGGTTTGATTTTGTTGGGATACCTGATGAACTGTAGTTTCTACATCATCCATTAATATATCCTTGGCCTCCTCAAGTGCATCCACTCTGGAACCCAAATCTGTTATATCCTGCTTGATATCTGCTAAGCTCGCAGAGACTGATTTGTGCATATTGTCAATTTTGTCCCACAATTTATTAAAACTCTTGGACATACCTTGTTTGGATACCAAAAGATCAAAGTCCTCCCTAGTAATAGGTTGTGAGCTAGAGGACAAAGATTGTGGCTGTGTGATATTATCTTCATCTTCTGTGTCCCCCTGAGCTGGAGATTCTGTATGTTTATCCCCTTTAACTTTGAAATATTGGTTCATGGCAGATGATTTACTCAATTTGTCCGCTTTAGGTGGTTTTTTGGAGGACATGGTTGCAATATAAATCCCCGCTAATTCCGTGAAAGTCCTCAGCAGAGACACTATATAAAATATTGCAAAAAGTCCCAAGAAATCTTCCAGGAAATATAATTATCTTGTGCTTTAGCAATAATGTTATTTCATTAGTGTCCACTAGATGTCAGTGTCCCTTCAGTTATATTCATTATATGGCTTAGTATCATCCACACAGAGGAAACCAGATCCACACACACAGTACAAAGCAATCTCATCAACAGGTGGAATATGACGCAGTTAAAATATTGCCAGAATGCTAAATACACTGATTCCCTAATGAGGATTTAAATATATAACATACACAGAGTCTCATTTATTATCCCCGTTTCAATTATCAGTACAATATTGTGGATCATTTTAATAAAATTGCCTGAGGGGTAGTATTTGGGAGAAGCATATGTAAATTGCCAAACCTTATATAGTTGCTGCCATAGTATCAGTAGAGTGGCGGTGCCAAGCTTAGCTCATGTATTTCTGTATCCTGCGTGGGTCTGGGGATCCCCTTGATAACACAGTCTACATTATATAAAATCACGCCATATGTCCCCACCAAGTTACTCACTACTTCCGACACAGGCTAGAACTCCGGTGTGATGTGTTAAACAGCTCACTCAGCTTTATCCGACTTCCCCTTTATGTACTACCGTTATTGCTGCTGCGTAGGTAGTGATCTTATTTGGGCCTAGCGTGTCCTCAGTGTCAGGTCTCCTCCCCTCAGTTATGTGTTGCGGGTTTTAGCGTATTCGCTCCGTTCCTCAATATCTGTTAAAATGATTCCCTGATGTCTAGGGTCTTAATTGTTGCCATTCCCGGGGTGATTCAGTCACTTATAGGGGAGATGGTATGCCCCAAGGCTTGCTCGGAGCTCTACACCCGTGCGTCCATCTTAGAGCACAGTTAGGCTCTGCCCCCGACTGTACTTCTTTTAAAGACCCTTTAGATAGGAAACTTGAATCTTACTTACATACTGGTTACATTCTTCGACCAGCCATTTCTATTGCTGACGTAGCTGCTGCCTCTACTTTTTGGATATCTAGTCTTGCTCA
Organism: Bombina variegata variegata; assembly: GCA_905336975.1. Lineage (NCBI taxonomy): Eukaryota > Metazoa > Chordata > Amphibia > Anura > Bombinatoridae > Bombina > Bombina variegata. Next base: position 9,343 of record CAJPDP010616670.1, read on the forward strand.
GCAGTTATCTTCAGACCCTGAATGTTGCAACATTCTTCATTTACTTCTATGGGCGAATAATTTCATTTGCGATGCAGTATTTGATATCATGAAGATCAACATTAAATCTATGTCCTTAGCTATTCTTACTAGAAGAGCTTTATGGCTTAAATCTTGGAATGCTAATATGGCGTCTAAAACAAGATTACTATCTCTTTTCTTTGAAGGAAAGAATATATTTGTTTCTCAACTAGATTATTATTTCCACAGTTACTGTAGGAAAGGGAGTTTTTCTTCCTCAAGATAAAAGGTCTAAGGGGAAATTTAAGGCTCCCAAATAATTTTCATTCCTTTCATCAGAATAGAGAACAGAAAACTGCTCCCTCCCCAAAATCCCCTGGCTCTAACTGGAAACCGTCTTCAAATTGGAATAAATCTAAACAATATAAGAAGCCGAATCCAGTCACTAAGACAGTATGAAGGTGCGGCCCCCAACCCAGTTCTTCTGGTAGGGGGAAGACTAAAACTCTATCACAAATTTTGGTCAGAATCTGTCCAAAATCCATGGATTCAGAATATAATTTTTCAGGGATATCGAATTGGATTCAGAATAAGACCTCCTATGGGAATTTTTTTATTCTCACCCATATTCCAAGTCATCCGATAAAGGCTCAAGCATTTTTGGGGTGCAGTCTGGGGGTCTCTGACAGCACAAGGAATTTGGAATCCTTGGGAGGCAAGGTTACCAATCAATATCTTGGAACTCTGTGCTCTTTTCAGGGCTCTTCAGGCTTGGCCTCTATTGAAGAAAGAGCCTTATAGTTGATAGAATTAAACTCCTCAGTAAAAGAGAAATGCTATGGATATTTAAGGTTTCCAAAAGGGTTCCATTTGGCCTAAACTCTGAATTTGACTTAATCAATTATTGGGAATAATGGATGAGGAACTGTGTTTTAGATCCATGACATAGAGTATAGGTACAAATATGTGTCAACAATCTAACGTATATTTGCAAATAGTGATATGACTTTAAATAAATGGAGTGCATTTAACTGTTATTATAATATACACCTTTAAACTTCAAACTATAAATATAATATCCCCAAATACAATTATAGAGACATTCAAATGTTTTTATTATTATTTATTAGTTCAGAATTTATTCATTTATTTCTATTTGTGTGGAATGTAAATCATATTGCTTTATGCTCTAAGGGACATTAGTACCTATACATTCCTTTTTTTATCAGATATGAAATATGTTCTTTGTATATAAAAATAACTTTTCTTTCCTAAGATATGGTGAGTTCACGACGTCATCAATTACTAGTGGGAACCAATACCCAAGCTAGGGGACACAGATGACTAGGGAGGGAAAACAAGACAGGCAGACCTAAACAGAAGGCGCCACCGCTTGAAGAACCTTTCCCCCAAAAGAGGCCTCAGC
>CAJPDP010616847.1:0-12403 GCA_905336975.1 Bombina variegata variegata
ATGATTCAGAAAGAGCATGCAATTTAAGGCAACTTTCTAATTTACTCATATTATAAAAAAAAAATTGGTTCTCTTGCTATCTTTATTTAAAAAAAGCAGGAATGTAAAGCTTTGAAGCCGGCCCATTTTTAGTGGGTAGATCTCGTTGAGCTGGTCATTTGAAAAGTAGATCCCAAAACAAAAAATTGTGGTCACCCCTGCTTTAAGGGTTTAAACATTTATTGCAATATAAATATATATATATATATATATATATTCTATATATTAGTAGTAAAGCATACTTTAAATGCTAGTGACAAACTCCACTATTTAACCTTTGGTTTAGTGCTCCAGCGAAAGCCTAAAGACAATTTGACAACCAAATGTTAGCTTACACTTGAGTGCTAATATTTTACTTTAAACTTGTAATATGCGAGTAAAAATGGAAGAACGAACTATGGAATGTTTTCTAGCGATGTTAGTGCACTGTAGCGCTTCCATTTTTGAGTTCCACTTGTAATCTATGTCATTGTTTTTTATTAGTCCCTCCCTCTTATTTGGAAGTGTAGTGAGAAAGGTGGGTTTTTTCCCAGTCTACAATTCCTTAATTAGTTGAGACTGAATCTACCCCCAAAGAACAATAAAGCTTTTAAAAGGTGAGCAACTAGTGCATGCCCTATTCTTTTTTATGTGAACTATGTTAAAATTCTTTAGCACTGCATTTATTACATTATATTGCCATGTGACCAGAGGAAGCAGCAATAAACTGCTAGTGCATAGTTTAAACTCTATAGGTATCCTGTCAGTTCCTCATAGTCTGTACATACTAGCGGAACATACCTGGTAACCAATTAAAATGTCACAAGCATTTAAATGTAATAATGCCAGACCAGCACAACTTTCAAATGCCTGTGGTCTTAATAGTGAACATTTAGAATGCCAGCATATGCAGAAGGTTATAACACTTAGGGTTAGCCACTTGACTGCCATGCAACATAATGTGATGCCCCCACCTCAGACAACATTATAAACCTAATGACTGCAGAATCTGTTGGCGCTCTACAAATAACCGATAATAATAATAATAATGATGATGTCAACCTTTTCATTGGTTGCCATTAACATTAGTGACAATTCAAACCTATGTTATTGTACAACAAAGGGACATTATTATTTAAACTGAAAAGTGTGTTATTGTATATTAGTTTAAATATCAGCACTTTGCAATATCTGTATATTAGCGCAAATGCTTCTATTGTATCTTATGATTGATTCAGTGGCATATGTGCATATGCTGTGCATTTCCTGCACACCAGCATTCAAACAGCACTCCCAAACACGATGCACACTGCTAGCTTTATGTGCCGGTGTGGTGTTTGCATGTGTGTTCATGCCCTGAAGCATATTTCAATATTGTCTATTATGTTTTTTTTTTTTTTTAATTCTATAGCAAGAAGATAACAGACATTCTTGTGATTACAATGTATTTAGTGTCTCTTTATATCTATTATACCCACTACTTCATAAAATAAATGCATTTAAGCTTGTTTAAAGTTTTTAAAAGGTTTAGGTCACATACAAAATTTTAATAGTGTTAGTTGTACCTTGAAAATAATGGAATTCAGTTTGAGAATATTTTTTATTTTGGTTTGCCAGATAATTAGACATTTTCAGTTTGTAAAAAAAAACAGAGGTTACAACAATGTAAAATATTAATATATGTATAGAGAGTTCAATAAAAAGAACTGTCAGCTTCCCTGCAAATGCTTAATTTGCTTTGTTAATATATTTACACAACATTCATAACATTAATTATATTACAGTAAAGAAGTGTACACAGTACACTATACAGAGTATTTACATTTCACAACATAGTTCCAACAATGTTAGAAAAACAGCAATAGATGTGCTATGTCTAAAACAGCAGTGGTAGACATCATTGCAAATAAAGTATTTGGTTTAATGAAATTGCTTCCTTATATTAGAAAATAGTTCTGAAGAGAGCTGTGCTGGTTGTGCCTAAATTATCACTTATTAATGCTGTATTCCTCTCCCTATAATTTTTAAGTGCACATCGTGTAATAGTGGCTATATCTCTTTAAAGAAACATTGTAATGCAAAATTAAAGTGTCCCTTGCTAAATATGTGTTTAACCCATGTAAAGGGTAAAAAAAAAAATCAGCTGCTAGTGATTGGTGGCTACATGTGTATGCCGCTTCTAATTGGCTCACCAGCAGTGTCATGCTCAGCACTTTTACTAAGTTGTGACTTAAAGGGATATTAAACAGTGCTCTTTATGTAAAAAGAAATATGTTAAATCAAAATATCAAACATCTTTTTTGCTTTCTTTCTAAATGAGCACTTAGAAATTCTCAGTGTAGCCCTGCTCACTGCTAGATATGGTTGCCACCATTACAAAACTTAAAGCGGCAGTATACACCAATTTTTCTATTACCGCATGTAATAGACACTACTATAAAGAAGAATATGCTCAGATACTGATCTAAAAATCCAGTATAAACCTTTTAAAGACTTACTTAGACGTTCCCAGTTTAGCAAAAAGGAACAGCAGACACTTGCCCCCCTTCCCCTGCATATGAAAAGACAGATTATACAAACAGGAGCCGCAGGAATCTGTAGACATCAGTATACATCTAAAACTTTTGGGCTTGAAAATCAGCACAATGGTATTAAAAAAAAAGAAAAATACTTCCAGATGGGCTATATAAATGGATCATCTACAAAACATTTATGCAAAACTAAATCTAGTGTACAATGTCCCTTTAAGTTTTGAGGTCATGTGATTTTTGCAGCAAAAGTCCTATACTGAGCATGGGCAATAAACTAATTGCAGCTAACAGGAAGGTGTCTCCTAGCAAAACTTCAAAAGACTAAGGGGTAGATTTACCAATCAGTGGATGCGGCTATCTACCCCTGTACTTTCTGGCTCGCCGGAAATGTAAGTTAAAAAGCAGCGGTCATAAGACCGCTGCTCTTTAACTTGTGCTCCACCTCTGAGGTGGCGGACAGCAATCAGCCCGATTGGATACGAATGGGTTGATTGACACCCCCTGCTAGCGGCGTATGCTGTAGGCATTTATCGATGTGTGGCAGACTTGATCCGCTACAGCAGATCCTGTCCGCCCGTACATTTATAAATCTACCCCTTAGTGCTAATCTGCCTTCCTGCAGAGGCTCCCTCTTCCTTGCAGTGCTGTGACAGGAAGTAAAGTACACTGCACATAGTGATGACTAATCCATAATGATTTCTATTAAGTATAAAACGCACTGCTTGGTGCTTTATTTTATTAAAATAATTAAACAAACTGTTTTATATCCCTTTAAGTTATATTGTAAACACATTTGAGTAAGTTAAACACATATTTAGTTAGGGACCCTAATGCAAAATTGACATGCTCATAACAAAGAGGAGAATTTAATTTTTGCATTATTTAAGGTACACTATCAGCATATAAAATTCTAGCCTTGTTACAGGACATTAATATTTTGTATCTGAAAGGTCATTTATTTGATTGCCATATTTTAATCTCATTAGAATGCAACAAGCTGGAAATTATAATGCACATTGCACTTGATGTATTTGAAGGAAAAGTACTATAATATTTTATTAGTGTAATGTTTACACACCCTACCCTTTTATCAATACATTGCAAGCTAAACTATAGGAATCACTGTAGGTAAACGAAAGGCTAAAGATTGTTCATCATGTGATGGGAAATATATGCTTCATAGTAGAGAAAATAAATACAAATATATAGATATATTAATTGAACATATACACCTCATATTATAATTTTTACGCAAACATAAAGATATGGAAGAAAATTTAGCATGGACATTATGGTTACAATATATTGCACTAAATTTGGAGTTAGTGAAGTTCCCCTACATGTGAGGCATTTCATGGCAGAAACTCCCTATATGTCAACTGTACGGCAGAGTTATGTTACCTTTCTGTTTTGTAAGATATTATACAGTATATTCCTTTTAAAGATACTTTCATACCAGGGAGCAGAAACTTTGGTTAACCTGTATGTATACGGGCTCATAGTCATGGTGTTGTATATTCACAGATTTTTTTTGTTTATATACTATTTTGTATGTATTTATTGCACTATTGCATTGCGCTATCTTTTTTCAATACTAATGTGACATTTAGGTGTTTTCCTCAGGAACAGAGCGCTGGTATATATAGTCACTTTTTAAAAAGCTACAGTAGCTGTCATGATTATATTCCCCAAATCTCAAGAATTTTACCTCAAAAGTTTAATTATTGCTCTTTGGATATTGTTTAGTCACACAACTAGACACAATTTTTAAAGTGTTCATAAATACTATTGGACATATAACAATGTCAGTTCTTTTTGCAATGACATCAGCTTTCAACTGTCTCCATTTACAATGCTGTAAGGTTTTGTGACTTCTCATCCTGTGTAGGCATTTTAATCTCATCTGTAATATCAACAAAATTATCGTGGCCTTCCAGTGGTTCGGGTTTAGAGTCCACAGAAGTTTCTTCATCATCCAAATTACGGCAACACTTACAGCATTTGCATTTTTTACAGCAGCAGCAGACATATCGTCCACAAAACAGACTGACCCATGAGATTCCTGTGTCCCAAGGCTTTAGAGAGTGCATCCATTTTGGAAGGAAGTCCCAGGATTTTAGAAAGTCTGGTAGTATTCTGGGGCATTTTGACTGCAGTACGCTGATGATGATTACAACAATAATAACAAAAACAATTGGAACAGCAACTCCTACAAGGGCCTGCCAGCCAGCAACTGATAAACCAAATACTGTCAAAGGAATAATGAAAAAGGCAAAAATCAAGTATACAATTGCAAACCAACGGTATTTTGCTGTCTTGTTTCCAAGCCCCTTAGCCAGTCGAATTGGAATGCGCATAAATGGAATGGGATACCAAACAAGGATTCCAGAAATATTGAAGAATAAATGGCATAATGCAATCTGGAAGAGAAAAAGAATATGTTTCCATTAAGCTTAAAAGAAAATATAATTATTTGTAGGTTTATTCTGCCAACGGTCCAAAAGATTAAAACAAACCTGAACAGAGTATTTTAATCGTTCCCCAGGACTTGCTAATGCAGCAAGTAAGGCTGTTGCTGTTGTGCCAATGTTCGATCCAAGTGTCAGTGGGTAGGCTCGTTCAATACTAATCACCCCAATACCTAGAAATCAGTCAAAGAAATGGTTTCAGTTTAAAAAAGAAGCCAAGATTTATCAAGTTGACAGGTTTCTCTCAAGTGACAGATTCCACTCCAATGTCTACAACATTATTTTATATAAAAAAATATTAATTGACACAGCTAACATGAGAGAAGTTTCTGCTATTTTGAGAATTTAGTCAATAATTAGTAAATATTTATAGAAAAACGCATACCAATAAGCGGTGTCATAGCAGACGTAAAAACAGAACTGCTCTGCACTATAAATGTCATTCCAGCACCAACTAACATTGCCAGGTATCCAGTTAACCAGGAGAAAGGAAAGGGGAAATCTGTATGGGAAGACGAAAAAAAAGACATTTAAAGAAAAGAAACAAAAAAACAAACAACATTTCTTATGAAGCTCCATAATCATTGAACAATAAAAATGTTACATTAATTGGAAAAAAAATCCAATTTAGCCTGCATTGCTCTGGTAGGAATCTTCCCCTCATGGACAGTGGAATAAGAAATTCTGATGTAAATATTGCTAAAACGGGAAATATTTTAATTATATTATATTGTATAAATGCTAAAGAGTCCTATTATTTCAGAAATAAGTTTAATTGTTTCAGTTGATTTTAAAACCTACAGGAAGTGCAAGCTTATGCAACGGATCCATAGGAATATATTGCTTACAGAAGTATTTACTGAAGTATACAGAGAAAATGTTTCATAAAAAAAAGGTTACATTTTCATAAAAATTAAAAATTAAATCCCCTCTTTTATATGCAAGAAAATAATAATAATAATGTTAATAATATTAAAATAATGTTAAGTTATCTTTCAAAAAGATATAGTGATTGAAGATGTTAATTTAAGTCTACCCATCCTGTAAAGCTCTATTGATGTTTCTAAATTATATATTGCTGTATACTAAACCACTGGAAACATAACCCAGCATAGGTTTCAATTATACAAACCTCAAAATAGAGCACTGTACCACTGACATGAGTAACGCTAATGGCTATAATTATATAAGTATTTGTATATAAGCATTTGTCTATAATTGTACAGCATTATCACAATTTATTTCTCAATGTTCCATGTAGACCAATATGTGTATGCTGTTCCATAACTATGCAATGTCCCCCTAGTGAAATAATAAGACTCTGGGCGCCCTGAAGCATGTTATAAATCAGATATTGACAAGTCCCTAAAGCCAGAAAGCCAGGGTTTCTAAAATGTATTTAATACCATACTGATCAGTATCCCAACTACTTAAAATTATCCTTGTTTGTAGTGCTCTTGTTAGCCCCCCCAAATCAAGTGCACACATAAATTCCAACTGGACAAGTATATTCAACAATTAAACATTATGATAAGCACTGAAATGAAGACAATGCCGATATTTTTTTTTAATAGCTGTTGGCTCTTATTTCAGAGGAGACTTAAAGTAGCATGGCACGAGACAACTATACAATGGGGAGCACTGATCATTACACACATATTTTTTTACCATGGATTCAGTAAAATCAAGTTATGAAATAAACACACAGGTCTACTGAAAAGCAAGTGGACAATCAAACATGAGTGAAACATGACCATCTAGTATTAAAAATCACATGCAGACCAGTTGTAATGCATGTACATCTGAGGCTTTTCCTCAGGTGTGTTTTGCTAAATGAAACAATATGGACCTGCAATTTGCATCTGTGCCTTCCACATTAATCAGCACCAAAATAAGGGACAAAAGTTCTCCTCCTCTTTGCCAAAGAACTCTGTTGGAAGTAATGTGAATAGTAACAGCTGAGTGGCAGGGGCCTGTGTAGGAGAGGTGGTGAAGGGGTTAAAGTAGAGAACTCTGCCATTCTTAACCTGAGTAAGATCCAGCAATAAAAGAGCAAAAGGAAGAGATGCTATAGTCCGAGAGTTGTGTGGGGAGGGGGTATTTCAAGATCAGATGGGAGCAGTCAGAAGATTTAACAACCAGAGATTCTGTGGAACGTCCAGCAGTATAGACATATGGACATGTGGGACAGACAGGAGACATTATATAATGAGATGACCTGTAAATGGGACAGATCTAACTGGTGATGTGGATACCATAACACCATTATCCAGCAGTAGCAGCAGCAACCTCTCAGGTAACACTATAACACCAGATGAAGTCATCACCTTCCTCAGCTCTTCTCCCCTAAACCCTTGGAATCAACTCTTCAAGCAAACGTGTATTGTGCAATAATAAGAATATTTTGGAATCTTGCTATAAGCATCATGAAGTTTGTGAAGATAATTGTATTTCATAACCTTATATAAAATTCCCTGAAATGAAGGAGAAATGTCATTATTTACCAGTGTTGATGACCTTCTTGATAATAACGGAAACTTGTCCTTGCAGCATGGAGTTCAGCAGCTTGACAATCAGAATCAGACAGACGCACAGCACAAATAGTGATAATGCCAGAAGTATAAGTCCGACAGCCAGATCTGGGAGACCAGTGGTTGCAAATATATGGTTGCCTGCAAATCAGCATACAAATATCTTATTATTATTATCATTTATTTGTATAGTGCAGCAAAATTCGGTTGCACTGGGTATGACATCTCTAAATTATAAATTACCATGGAAACAGCTGTTATACACAATACTGGTAGATGTGAGTAAGTGCAGGTAGGGGTATATTTAATCACTTTAGACAAGCTGCTCAAAGTCATGCGAGTAAGCACAAAAGTGAAAGAAAATATAAAGAGGTTTCAAAACAGAGGAGAGAGGTGGAAGAGAGGAACTTGGGTTTAAAGAGTAAGAAATGGAAGGACATCTTAAAAGGAACTCTAAAAACTGATATCACACATAGGAAATAGCAAAGCTGTTTATTTTGATTTACAAAAGGAAAAAAAATGGATCTGTACAGCACCCGCTGTTTTACAAAAACATATTACAATGCATTTTAAAGAGTCCTTTTTTAGTTATAACAAAGAAAAAAACTATTTCATATCCCTTTAAAGGGACACTAAACACTAAATACATTTCATGCACCTCCCTCAAATCATGGGGGCTGCCATTATGGAACTTAATTACAATGTAGTATCTGAAGGAGAATTGCTGCACATGTGCAAACAGGTCAGCACTGGAATGTAGGGTAAGATTTCAACATGGCAGCACCCATGACTAGTGGGCGACGGGAATAACCTCATTGCCACGCGTATACAATTTATTGAGCGTTTAATTTCCTTTTAAGTAAAAAAACAAATATGATTGGCCCAAAAAAATTATAGAGTTGGAAACATTTGTTCTTGGTACTTACAAGGCGCTTTTATAGATATATATGTCTGAGTTACTGTTTGGTTATATTCATTGGTCCAGCACAGACTAGAAGGTGGGCAAGTTTCATTTCCAGACAACGTTATATTTACCAGATCCTAAAAGACATAAAGCAATCTTTACTGAAAATATGCACAACAGTATTTTTTCTTCGTTACCCCTGGCCCTGGCTCCTAACTTTTTGGGTTATACTCCATATATCTATATACAAATACCACTGTCTGGCTCCTAAATATTCTTCCGGGCTCCTAAATTTAAAAAAGATGTGTCGACCCCTGCATTAAATAGTAAGTAAATAAATGCTAGGTATAATGATGTATTCACAGGAAAGATTATCTATTATATATGTTCCTACTTGTCCTCAGCAAAGAAGATAATGGGAAACCTAGGTTTCAACATGGCTGGCGGCACCCATTACTTTATAGAAATTCAGTGAAATTGGAAAGCCCAAAATTGTCATAGTTACATTATAGGAAATGAGTCAAAATCAATAATGAAAGTATACTGCAAAACTACACATAATTAAACATTTTATATTACAATCTCAAACTGTTTAAAGTCCCTTAATTTCAATATTAAAATTTAAAACTTTTGAGTACCCAAACAGATCATATATTATTACTAGTTATAATTTCTGTTTGGAAGTGCCACGTAATATTGCTAGTGTTGTTTTGTTATATTATCATTTTATTATTATTATTTAAAGGGACAGCCTACACCTTATTCATCTTAAAGTCTTACCTTAGATTAAGCTGCAAATAGTCTCCTGCACCTTGTCTACATCATGTAGCAGGAACAGTAAAAAGTTATTTTAAAAGTACTATTGTTTCTGGCCACTTTAAAATGGCTGCCAAGCTCCACCCACTGATGACATCGCGATCTGGGCTGCATCTAGGCACTCTGCTGAATAGCATTGAGTCTTGACAGTCTGTTGAATTCAACTAGTGAGCCTTTTGTGATTGGAAGCCATTTGCAGCACAGATCGTCATCAGTGGGCTGAACTTGGCAGCCATTTCAAACTGGCCAGAAACACTATTCATTTTAAAATAACTTTTTTTTACTGTTCCTGCTGCATGATATAGAAAGGGGGCAGGAGGATGTCTGCAGCTTAATCTAAGGTAAGAATTTAAGATGACTAAGGTGTAGACTGTCCCTTTAAGAAAACAATCATATTGCTCTAATTCATTTGAACAAAGCATATTACTAACCTTATCGGCTGTGCTGCACATCTTCTTTATCAAGCTTTGGTTTCTTGCTGTTTCCAATCCATTTGCAATATCTTGTATAACATTTTTATCAAGCTGACAAACATAAAAGGGGATTATTATTAAAATGAGCAACTACCTCTTTTATTTTATAAATTTGCACTGGTTTAGCTGAAACATAACCTATCTCTGAACATACCTGAATGATTAGTTTTGTTAGTGGCTCTGTGATAACTTTAAGCATGTCTGGTGCATCCTCTCCAGTCTGTATATTGAAAGATTCAACTATGACGTTGGTGAGATGAAATAAATAGCCAGATGCTGCTTCAATTGGTAACAGAACAAGCACCGATAACCAATTAAAGAAATCGTGAACAGTGGCCCCGGCAAATGCCCTGTAAAAATAAAATGGGTGTAATCAAGAAAACAGTTATATTTTCCTTTAGGGACATTAAACACTAAGGGTTAGATTACAAGTGGATCTCTAATTTATTGTGCGCCCGCAAACAGGCAAATTTGCCCATTTGTGCCTGCACAATAAATAACTGGCCATTACAAGTGCCTGGTTATTGCTACCGCAAGCTCACGGTAGCAAGTAGCCCTTATAAAATTAACCAGAGATTAGATTTTATAAATGTCCACAAAATGCCCCCAAAATCAAGTGTGATGTATTTTATTAAAAAGTAAAGACAGTAGCATCTTTATTTTTTTTTGTTTGTTATTTTTACCATTTTGCAGTGTACAATAGGCAAAAAGACGATGACTTAAGTAAGCGGTTACAAAGCTTTTGCCTAGATACATCCATAAGAATAATAATAATAATGAACATATAACTTCAAACAAACATATTGCTCAATTCTCAAAGCATCTTTTAATAAAATAACTGCAAACAGCAGTTTTTGGGCTCTAAAGGGAGAGGGTGTGGGGTGTTATATTAAAATATTGGTTGAGATTTACCTTCTAAATTCATTCCGATCGCCAGACTGCATCAAAGCCACAATTGTATTTGTCACAGATGTACCAATGTTGGCCCCCATAATGATAGGTATAGCAGTTCTGACTGTTAAAACTGTAATACAAAGACAGTTGACATTAGGAGTCGCTGTAGTAAGCAAAATATGGAGAAACATTTACTTGTAGTATAACTTATTCACTGTATATCCATTTATACTGTCACCAGGAAATATAAATTACTTTATCCACCCAAACACCCCACAACATGCTAAATTAAAGGGACATGAAACTCAAAAATTGTCTTGCATGATTACAATGTTAAACAACATTCCAATTTTCTTCTACAATCTAATTTGCTTAATTCTTAAGATCTCCTTTGTTGAAGAAATAGCAATGCACATGGGTGAACCAAAAATAGATAAAGGGGAAAACTTAGGTTCCAACATGGTAACACCCATTACTTTACAGAAATTAAAGTACAGTGTACTTTTATTGGATCTAAACCTTTACACTTATTTCTTCAATATTTAAACAAGTAATATAATTTTAAAAAATACTTCTACATATTATTCTCGGGCTAATCTTTGCTTCAAATACATCATTATGTCTAGAGTTTATTAATTGTTTATTATCCCTTTAAGGAAGAGATTCATATTTCTCTATCAGATATAGAAATTTTGAGAAAATTGAATCATTGCAAAACCAGAGGGTCGAGTGACCAATCATTTAAAAAAAGAATTTAAATACAATGTTTCATGTCACATTTTATTGCACATAACCAGTGACAGAATCCATATACAATTGTGGGGGGCACCAATTTATAGTTGGGGCGCTTAATAAGCCATTTAACGTATTGTGTATTGAAACTACAGATAAACTGCAAGCTAAGTCTACACCAATAGCAAGAGAACAACTTACTGCCTGAGGATACCATGCTGACCACAATAGACGTGGATGTGCTTGAGCTTTGTACCAAGACTGTCACAAGGACGCCAATAACCAAGCCAGCCACCGGATTGGTCAACACAGAGTGGTTCTTAAATATATCTCCTGCAGCCTTTCCTGTAACAACACATTGCTGAGGTTAGTTATATACACACGTTAGAGTACAGAATAACACAAACCTATGCTACACACAATAAAATACTGAGCAGAAACCAATTTACCTGAAGTTGACAAAATGATTAGCGTGTTGTGCGCGCATCATATAAATTTGCTAATTTTACAATGTAGCTGCATTATTTATACCTTTGGTAATGAAGCAGCAGTTTATTACCTCCTACTAACTGGAAGGCCGAGCTCAAGATGTCCAGGGAGCAAACAAAAAAGTACAGCAATCCCAGCAGCATGATGAGTTTTGCTATTCCCTTCAGCACTGACAGAATCCGCTGCTTTGTGTTCATCTCTGCAAAACATAGAAAAACATTTATCTAACAACACCCCACTCTCTCACGCAAACGCCATAACATATTCGCAATAGCGCTAACCCGACATGAAAATATAAATATTTCATTTCCCAAGGTTATTTATGTAATGGAATATATTCTACTTATTCTTAAATAAATGTTTCTACATATATCTGATGGTTTTTTAAACAAATATATATATATACCTATATACATATATATATAATTATATATATATATATATATACATACATACACATATTTAGACATGTATATATATATATATATATATAATTATATATATGTATATATAGATACATACATACAGTGCCCTACACTAATATAAT
>CAJPDP010616916.1:0-15973 GCA_905336975.1 Bombina variegata variegata
TATATATATATATATATGTCAAATCATATGTACCATCCTAGATTCAATCATAATATCTATCCATATCTGTCTTTGACATAACTTTAGCTTTTTAACTAACTCATGTTTGGTTCAGGTAATCTGTCTTCATCAATGAATATTTCTGGCCAGTATATTTTATTATGTGTTTTCTTAATAACTGTATACATTTTAGGTGAGGTTTTAAGGGAACTTCATAGTTTTTTTTTTAAAATAGTCTTTATGAAAGTACCTATATGCTTGATACTGGAAATACAGTTCTCCATATTCTATAAATTATGATTGCATTTGCCTATAAATAACTATTATTATGAACTTTCAATATCTACCCACACTTTCACTACTATTCTGTAAATATTGCTGTCATTTTTACAGTTTGCACCACCTTAATATGCAACAAGAATTAATTCATCAATAACTTTGGTTCTTCCAGCAGGTATTCTAAGAACCTTTACTTGTCAATATTCCCCAATAAATTTTGTTCTTCTCTTTCCAATAGATACTGTGTTGATTGTGACATCAGGGGCTTTTCAGACAATCACTGTAATGCACAAAAACACAACTAACAGGGGTTCTTATGTCTACCAGACTGCTACACTGTTTGAACTACATTTTTTAAAATAAGGAGCTTTGTTAGATTGCAAACAAAAAAGAAAGGGCTTTAACCCATGGATTTATTCTATGATATTGCCCAATTGGTTATGAATAAAATACATACATACATACATACAGCAACAAATTACTGTCTTGGCTGCCAGTAAACCACACCGAACCATGATTGTATGTATCATAGTAACTGCCAGTAACACACTGTGTGGTGATTTAAACCCCCCTTGACTGCCAACAAAAAAAACATACAGCAGTAATTTAACCCACTTGGTTGCCTAAAGAATGCATAGTATAGTGATTTAACCTCTTTTGTGTCAGAAAGAAATGTAGCTTTCTTTGTTCTAGTATCATGCACAGAGCAGTTATTTAACTCTTATATAACTCCCATAGAAAACTAATAAACCAGCATGCCAGAGACATACACAACAGTAATGCAGTGCTATCTCTGCCACACACAGCAGATGATTACCCTCACTTACGGCAGTAAGACATAAAAAAACTTTTTTTCTGTAGTTATTTGTATTTATCTGATCTTTCCGGGCCTCTTCTTAAATCTCCTTGCTTTCCATCACTTTCACAAACACTTGGGCATTCTTTTAAAAATATGGCCATGCCATTTCCAAGATTGCTTCCACTAGAAAAAAAAGAGATATTGACTAATACACATTTTTTTTCAAATGTTCTTATTCATTATAATTCTGATATCTTTGTTACTTTTTAAGAGATTTGCATATGGACAGCTTATTCATAAAATATATACTGTATATGCAAAGTAACATGACTAATAATATATTTTTTGAACTAAAAAATGCCAGAAATCTTCTTTGATGCTTTTTTTTTTTTAAATAAACGGATGCAAATACTTTTAGCAGTAACTTAGTAAACACTAAGTTAAATGTAAAAGTTGATATGCAAAAAAAAAGGTCATGGAATGTAAAGAGTTCTGTCAACAAGACTGGTTGACTGGTTTTAAAATTGTTGAGTTGATCAATATTTAGTACAAATATCTAATTCTTTAATGTATTTTAGGTAACTGGTGGTGACTTTGTGGAATGCAAATAGATCAGAGTGTTTTCTACTTGCTGCACTAATAATTTAACTCAGGCTTTATAATTCCTTACATTTTTTAAGATATTGGAAAAGATACCAAAAATTAAATGCTGTGTGAATATATGTGACTTTTAGATTGCAGTGAAATCAGATATTACATTTCTCAGGTTATCTAAAATACGTGTGTTAATATACAGAGCATCCATCAACTCACAATTAATGCAACTGCTTGGCTTAATCTAAAAATAAACTAAAGGCCACTTTTTTTTCTTTTTCTTTGTTTAATCACATTTCACAGAACACAAGGCTGCATATGCATATATTGAAACTACTGTTCTGTGTTTCTGCATGCCAACTTGGTGGCGGTAGTGGTGCATATGCCAAGTGTTATATTACTAAATGCATGAGCCCATTGCTTGATGCCCCACATAAAGCCAGATTATGAGGAGGTTGCACCGAATGTTTGTTGTTGCCTTGTAATGTCTTGCTCGATGATAGTATGAAGTTACACTGTGTAAGGAGAATGGGCATCAGTACGCTATATACTTACCATTTAACAAAGTGTCTACCTGCAGATACCCTACTAACCTAAAGCTGAGTCCATTCTTCTTCATGTGCATTGTCTTTATATCAACTGCTCACTATGAATATAATGGCTGTTTCCATGACAGAGTAAGAGTCACTACAAGGCAGAGCAGTGTATGCTCCATGCCACCATATTTCCATGGACTAGAAAATACATTTCTTTACATTTTTAAAACCAGCATACAGTAATGTAAATCATAGTACATTAAAATTATGTATAAATGTTTGTTTTTTTAAAAACTTTTAATTTGTTAATTGTCCTGTGTAATAAATAAATGTCTATGAAATCAGTAAATGCAACTCTGCCTTAAAGGAAGAGGACTACTCTGTCATGACTACAGCCAAATGGTAAATTCAAATATAACTAATGCTTTATGCTTTTCTTTTTACACTCCACCTACTTTTCATGTTTCCTGGAAGAAATGTCAAAAAAAGAAGATATGACCCATCCCAATCAGGAATATGAACGAGCACATTTGAAAGATTGTCTTCCTGCACTATTTTTCATTGGATAGGACATAAAGAGCACTTCTATAAAAACAGAAAAAATGCAATTAAATCCCAGCAGTTGCTTGGGTTAGTAGCCTGCAGTGGGAAAAGCATTTATGCTGTAGATTTTTTTTTTTAATAATCATTCTCATTGGCTGTTCCTCAGAAAAAGAGATACGTATCAATTCTTGAGTTGGAAATCCCATATAAACATCAGAACAATCAGAAAGGGAAAGTATACTGTAATTCAAGTGCAATAGTCTTTTTTTTTTTTCAACGAATAAGAAATGAAGGATGTCTTCTTCAACAGTGTTGGTTGGCACTTAACAAGCATCTTCAAACTTGAGCATGATTCTCTTCCTTTTCAATTAATTCAAACAAAATCCTGTGGCATGAAAAAACTGATTTTTGAAAAGGGTAAAACTGCATGGCACTTTGCTAAAAAAAAAAAGTAATAAAAATGCTAGTGAGCCAACCATCAGCAAAAAATCCCCCATGGAAGAAGAAAGAACAACTGAATATTCTACTAATACCATTTTGATGAATGCATTTGATGAGGTGATTGAGGGGGTTGAAATATTCTTCTGATAGCCAAGCCATGATTCTTCTTTTCTGCCAGAGGAGACGTATCCATTAGATATTCACCGTCACATCATGGACATGTATATATGGAAATAGAAAACTTTAAAATATCAAATGTATTGAAAGATTTTCTGACAAAAAAAGCTTTATGCATACTTACAAAATTATATATATATATATAAAGGTTTTGCCCCCTCACTTTTTATAGCATGTAGGGTAGGCACGCTGAGCTTGCATAGATTAACTGGGCAGACTGAGCATGTACATACAGGAATTTTTTGGCACAAAACAGGTGTGATCTGAGGTTTTGTATGCTTAAAACCAAAAAACACCTTTATTAACGTATATAATGTAAATGGATATGTATTTATGAATTATAAAAGTTACTTTTTTTCATCATGAACATTTCTGTAAATAATGTATGAAAATAGAAATATAGATACATAATCAAATTATTCACTGAAGTGCCAAGCTCATAGACACATTTCTTTCTCACAAGCATGTAAATATGTACTTAAGCTGAGTATTTTATTATTTCTTTATGAAGAATTGTTTGTATGGTATCCAGTGAGCAAGCTTTATATAACATGAATGACAAACTGGAGGAAATCACATATAGATTTATTAGTTCTTTAACACCGCTGCATATTAAACCCAGACATATTGTCTGGAAGGTTCTATATGTAATTATGAATTCTATGCCATTTTTAAACTTTCTTCTAATGTCTAATCTTAAAAACAAACAATCAATTAATGTATAGGTATATTTTTTTTAAAGATTAAATGCTTGTGTTCATGTTTAGAGGTTGGTAATGGACATATTAGGAATTCAACGTCAGTTCTATGAGAACATTTTAAAGCAGCCCTTAAGTAAATTCTACAACTGGTATTTATTATATTTGCATTATATGTTGGAGTGAACATGACTGTGCAGCACAAACCTTCAGAACTTATACCAATTAATCATATTCTACCATGTTCACCTCCGCCTTACAGTAGTTGTGAGAATCTACAAATATGTAGTAAATAATGTGCCTTCTAGGTGTGCATTTGCTACCTAAAGAAATTAGTAGAATACTTGTGGCTCACACTTATTTATCGAAACAAATTATAAAACCTTTTTCCCTTTTTCAGAACACGTTGAAACATTTTCTATAAGTTCTCTCCAGTCTATCCAGTTTCACCGGCCTTACCAGCTTCTCCAGCATTTCCAGTTCTTATGCTATTCTGTGCAGCTGATTCACTAAATCTCACCCATTTGATTCTTTAATGAATAATCTGCATATAATATCACAGAAACTGGTGAAGCTGGAGAGACTTATAAGTGTTTCAGCTGTAGCTAGTTTCACAACTATGAACATCATTTACATGCCTTTACCCAAAATCCCTAGCTGTAGTGGTAATACAATATACTGTGGAAAGCAGTGAGTAACCATTTTCCAGAGTTGTTGCAAATATTTTCCTCAATTCTTCTGCTAAACCATAGTTATGCTGAAGGATTTTTTTGTCACATTTTTATACTCAATATAACCTACTTTGTATCTGTTCTTAAAAAAAAAATACTGGACAAGAATCTAAATAGTTCTCTGGCGTTGAGGGTGGGTTTTGCTATGGGGATAAAGACACCATAGTACTAAGCATAAACAATGAGAATCATACTGTTACTATCTCTTGAATCTATTTATAGTTAAAGTATGACATATGGTTAAACAAATGTTTGTAGACACTTTTTGTCATTCTTAAACTTTAGAAGGCTAACTAGAACAACTAGTGTTGAATTTGGTAAATTGATATATACAACCAATTTAAATACAAATTACCCCAGGCTGCCAGAGAGGGCATATGTACAAATAAATATGAGGTTAACGGTAACTATAGATGCACACATGCATAATCGTTATTAAAATCCATATCAAGCTTTATAGAGTATCAATCACTCACTTACAATAAAGAAAGCTTGTAGAATTGTCATTGCAAATATAAAGTACATAATGGATGGAGGTCCATCTCCGTATAGCATGCAGTGAAATGATAACCACTTTAGAGCATGTTTTATTACCACTAGTTTAGAAATAGAAGATCATTGTACATGATTTAGTCAAATGAAAGCCTCTTTAGAGCCAATGTATAATTAGGGATGGGTGGATATACTGAAAGTACAATTCACTTAGTAAAACAAATAGTCCTGTGGACATTCGTTTCGATAATTAAAAATCCATTAAAATTCAGAAATTGAAAGTCATTTCCAGCTTTCAAAAGTTACTTTAGTTTTCGAATGTTCATAATTAGATTGAATATCCACATTGAAAATTTTGAATCTAACATTTGATTTAACAAATTCTATTCAGAAGTTCAATAGTTCATGTGGTAGAGAATTTAGTAAATTGATACATAATCGATACAATATATTGATTCTAAATTTTCTATTTCAAATATTGCATAAGTCGAATATTACATTTAAAGAGAGCACTAAAAATACAATTACAAATATATTGATTTACAATTTTTCCAATTTAATTTGAATTATGCAATATTAGAATTAGAAATGTTTTAATTGAATATTACATTTAAAGATAGCATTAGAAATACTATTACATTAAACAAATGTTAAAATGTTTACAAACATTTGAACTTTGAAACAAGCGAATATGTTCAAATTTGTATCATTTTTCAAATGTTGCAAAACATTCACCCAATCCCTAATCATTATTTTTTAGAAAATCTTATAAAATCATTTACCTACAAATATCTTTATAGTCTTGATAGTGATCAACCCTGCTTCCTTTTTCAAGAAGATCTGTGTATATATAAAGATAAGATTGACCAATACCCGGCAAATCACCCACTTCCTTTCTAGTAAAATAGGTGAAGCATTATGAGAACACCTTCTGGAACAAGTAAAAAGAAGTACCCAACTATAAATCTATTAAAAAAAAATGTAAAACAAATAAATAAATACAACATGCATTCTTAAAAAAAATATATAGCAATGTGTTTTCCAATAAACTATATAATAGATAACACTGATTCTCCAGACTTGTACCTCAATAATATGTTATAAACCTTTCACTGCATTAACTAAAGCAGAGATTCTGAGCTAAAGTGGAATTGCATATTCTACAATGAAATATATACATGCTTTATTCTTTTCATTGCTAGAGACCATCTTAAAGGGACATTGTACTGTAAAATGATTTCCAATGTAATGTTTTCTGAATGATCCATTTTACCTGCTGAAATGTATTAATTGTTTTTGTCTGTTAAAACCACCTCCTATACAAAAATATTACTGTATTGGCTATAGAAATGCTATGTTTAAAAAGGCAGCAGTAACAACCAGCCTCTCATTGGGAAGTAGGAGAGATAGAGCCCATCTCATTGGAAAGGGTTCTACTACAGATGTTATAAAAATACAAATAACTCTGCCCCTTTAAGTTTTTGTCTGTAATGTTGTTTCTAAAGGACTGGTATGTGGTTGGTTAGCTTTATGTTTAAAAGCTTTAACATCATAATTAATATTTGCATATTTTTAAATTCTCATAGGACGTCAAGCTAAATTAGTATACAGTACTTTCAAAGGCAAATCTTTTTAAAGATGCTCTGGGTTCAATTATGTGCTTTTGTGAGTAAAAAAAAAAAAAAAAAGAAGAAAATTCTTGAATATCTTCTAGACAATTTTCCTTGATTTGACAAGTTTAGGAATAAGATGGGCTCAATTTTCAATTGTTCCACAACATATTACCATATTAAAATATTAATGTTAATACAAATTGTGTGGGGCTAAAAAAGACAATGCTCTTTACTAATATACAATTGGTTATATTTTATAATCTAATTTGAATGTTACTTTTTTATGTTTTTACAAAAAAATTGTGAAGCCATCTTCTCGTTTATCTTGTCTCTTTTAGCTGAGGCAACATTTCTAAATTTGCAGCAAAGGTTTGTTCCCTCAAAAGAGCAACTTTTTGATTGTTAAAGTCTTGAAATCATCTTACATTTTGTGTATGTATATTTATTTATGTCCAGTAAAGTATGTGGCTTGCCTAAGTGAGTGTATGTGTTAGTGGTGACATTTATAAGCTTCAGTACAATGAAATATCAAGGAGCTTACAATTAATCTGTGCTGAGGGTCAACAGCAACATATGTCCAGCCTTGATTGTATTGATATTTAACAGTATCTTTGTACATTGGGCCCTATTTATTAAGAAGCAGTGGCCCTTCAGGGGATAGACAGGAGGTGTGCAATAATAAACACTGATAGCTGAAAAATAGCATCCGCTATCTACTCGCCACAAAGACAGACATACAGGTTCCATAACTGGGAACCTTGACTGCCTGTCTAATGATAAATGGGATCTATTGTATTTAACGGAAGAAACCAAGAAATGCTTTGCTTACAAAAAAGTCTAGTAAACACATCTGTACACCAGACACCCAAACTGCCAGAATATACTGTAGCCACATTATATTATACTCACACTTACGCAATAGATAAAACTTTAAAATAATAGTAGACTTATTATAATTAAATTTAAGTTAACTATAACATAGGAAAGTATTTGCTGTAAATTAGTTTAATTTAACTATATATACTAGAGAAATGTACAGCTGGAGCAAACACACATGCTTAAAGGGATAGTAAAATTAAATTGAAACTTAAATCGACTAGGTGAGGTGTGAACATTTTCCATTTATTTCTGTTATCAATTCTGCTTAGTTCTCTAGGTGAGCTCAGGAGCCATCTGTCAGCAGTATTGGTAACATTGTTTACTGCAGTGTTATATATAGTTACAAACACTGCTGTCATAGAATGCTAAAACACGTGCATGATCCTAACATCCTATCAGTCTACCTAGGTTTACACTTCAACAAAGTTTGCCAAAAGAACAAAGCAAATTTGATAATAAAAGTAAATGGGAAAGTTATTTAAATCTGTATGCTCTCTTCAAATTATAAATGTCTCATTCTGATTTTACTGTCCCTTTAATCGTCAATAAATTTTTATAATATAACAAAACCTTATAGGACTGGATTTGCCCCTAGGCTGTACTTTGGTGACCATCTTTAAACTACAAAATAAATTAAGCAAAGCTTATTTTTGTATATTCAATTTGAGGGTAATGAAGATTTCTCTCTTCTCATAGGTCTGATAAAATGCTTCTTCATGTTCCTGGTTACTCCTTTATCTATCACACATGCTTGTTGTATTTGTTCATTTCTGGCAAATGGGTGGGGACATTTTCACTTTGATAGAAGCCAAAACGATATAGTTGTTAATGATTTATTAAGGATGGGAACAATAAGCAAATTAATTCTCTCGTTTAATAGGTTTGTGTTAAAATTTGCTTTTGCATCACAAAGAAACTAAGCCTGCAAGAAACGAGCTCTAATGTTTTCTTCTAACATTTTTTTTTTAACTTTCATTACTTAGTGTAGCTTAGTTAACTTGTCATTTTGTTGCTGTAGCTGTGACATTTGCAATTGATGCCACATTAGTATACATACTCTTATATAACATATCATTTATCTCAAACGCTTCCTTGTGTCTTTCATGAAACCCACACATGCCAGGTTTGCCGTTAGAAAATTTTCAATAATTGAACATAAATATTAGAAAGGTTAAAACGATCTGTATAATGTACATTATCAGGCTCAGATTTATACTGCTGGTGCTTGTGGGAAAATGGTCAAACTTTGCTAGGTTTTTCAGCTGATGTCACCTTTAACATATGCACTTTATATTGTCAGCTCACAAACTGTTTCTGTCTATAAAGAACCCATATGTTCTCCAGCACAGTTACCGGGCAGGCAAAAGGTACAGAACACAGACTGTAAGATGATAGAGGGTGTATTCAATTTTTTTATCACTCAAACAACCAGAAAGATGCCCATTTGAGAGAAAAAGCCCCTAAGCATTTGCCTAATTTAACTAATGATAACTACAGCAATGTACATTATTTTAGCATTTGACAGTCGCAAATAAAATATTTAAATTGATTCTCCTTTAGTTTCCTCTACTTCTCACCACTAACAGGCCATTAATTTCTGTTTGTGAATTAATTCCACTGACGACGCCACTGATAAGATCACCTGTGCTGTCAAATGGATAGGTTAAATGGTTGCCTGTAGAAGGTACTCAAATGAATTGAGAAGATTCTAGTCATTAGTTTTTTTTATTAACTAATATTTTAGTAACCATGCTTACTGTTATGTTTGCTTTATCATGCATAATTTTAGAGGAATTGATTTACTCTGGGAAAATGACTATGAACATGCTTAATTCTTATGGATGTTTACTAGAGAGTCCTCCCTCCAACTGCTAAATTACTCTGACAATCAATGGCTATTACTAAAAACTTGATAGAATTTCTAGTTCGTTGACATGATCTGCATCATAAAAACATTTCATATTGCTGATTTAATTTGGAAATTAGGGAGTGGCTTAGAATAGTGGCATAAAGTTCCATAATATTTGCCCACTGCTAGTAGTACCAGTGTGCATTTCCACAGTGAAGATTCCAGAGGAAGTATAAAGCATTATCTTCAGTTCTAATTGTCAAACAGAAGTTTTTTTAAAAATTCTAGTGACAAACCTATTAACTTTGTATGTCATCTTCAGGTAGTTATGTAATTAATAAATTGATGCTGTTCCTTAAAGATTTAATTTCACACATTCAACGGTAACAGATAACATCATTTTTTATTATATTTTCATTAGACTCTATAAACGGCTCCATACTTTTGTTCTTGCTATCATCACAAAGAGTGCTGTACATACTAGTTCTTTCTCTTGTTAAACGGATCAGTGATATATCCTTGTGCTGGATAGTATCCCATGATGTACCATGATGTGGCACCTGCAGACTGATCTTTGACTATAATTGACCAGTAATACATTTTTTTTTTTAAAGTAGTGTAGTAATCAGTAAAAAAAAACATATTTTTGGTATGGTTGAAAGGTACATTAAAGACATGCAATATCATTAATGCATCAATTCCTCATTCTTAGGAGGACTGTAGTACAGGGAAACATTTAAAATATGTTTCATTCATGCATGTGTGGCGGCTCTCCCTTCCCTGTGTCAACAGGCAGTAGGCAAGCACCACCTTTGTTCTGACACTACAGACTGATTGGCTGTAGTGCTCAGAACCTATTTTGGAGAAACTGGGAGCAGTCTGGAGGCTGCAAGAACAGGGTAAGTTTAATTTAAAATATGTATGAGCAAAACATGAAAAAATGCTTCTCTCAATTGCTGCAGCAGTGCTCCTAATTAGATTGCTGTTAACCATTAAAGTTAACATAAAAAATATATTCTGTAAATATGCCACTCAATTTTATAATCTTTAATAGTCCTCACAAAATATTTATTGAAATCCAAATGCACACAAACTATAGGAAAATAGTGCATCGTTTGTTTAAGTACCTTCTACTTATTAGGAAGTCTATGAATGCATGTTAGGATCATTAAAATCAATGTGTCTTTCATTTGACTTTTTTCTTTACTATGCAAAGGTGGGAATTGCACAAATGTCTAAAAATGTTATAAAAATACTTGAATTTGTTTTCACTGGGAATATGTTTTATGTTTTACTTACTGTTCTATCCACTGTTATGATCTTAGTTTTGAAAAATAATTTAAAAGATTTTAATAACATTATTTGTTTTGAAGTTTGCTTGATGTTAATGCTTATTTGCAAGTGTGATCATCTACTAATGAGCGCCAATGAATAACTGAACATGATTTAAAAAAAAAATATCTCCTGCTTCTTTTCTTGTGTGTTATCATTGTATTTTCATGTGGGGCTGAAAAAAATATTTAAGGGAAAGGTCCAGTTCTGATTTCATTTAAGGGTTGGTTACAAAGAAATATGTAAAAAAATTCAATGGAACAGAATTAGTAAAATAAAATGGTTTACATTTTTCTTAACAAATATTTTATGGAAAGGCCCAGTTCTGATTTAATTTAATGGTTGGTTACAAAGAAATATGTTAAAAAAAAATCAATGGAACAGAATTCGTAAAATAAAAAGGTTTACATTGTTGGAAAAAAAAATTATCACACTTTTCCCTTTATTATTTAGTAAGTTAATTTTAGTGGTAAGCAAAATATATGAAAACGTATAAAACTAAATATAAAAGTACAACATATTTTATTAAATAAATATATATTTGTCCTTTAACTAATAAAATATGCACAATTGCACCAAGGTATTTTTGTGGGCAGTGTATTTAGTACACAATTGATTATATTTAAAGACTATTGGAGCTTTATTACTAATTGTTATTATTAAAAAGCACTTATAGTATGGGGGGATATTATTTTTATTTACTTTTTATTAACTAAAACATACATAAAATTATAGACCTTATTTATTTGGTATTCAGGAGAAATATAAATGGAAGATATTTAAAATTAATATTTAATAATATTTTTTTTTTTAAATTGGTGTGAGAACATTGAGGGAAGTGTTTAAAAAGTATAATAGTAGACTTTCTGCCATCATTTTAAAAGGTTCTTATTTAAATATTGTAGTGTTTTTTTTATTATTATTAATAACCCACAGAAAATATTAGAAAAATGTGTAGTTTACCAAAACTATGAAAGAAAAGAGATGTCACAAGTGATGCATTTCATGACTATCTTTCGCATATCTCTTTATGGTTTGCTTCATAAATTATTCTCATGCCAGAACAATTTATACCCTTGTAAAAGGAGATCTGTTACTGAAACACTCCTGTATTCATCAATAATCCAATGTTTTTCTCTCCATTCCTCTTCTTCTGACATCAGGGGACATCTCTTACATGGTAAAATCACAATTTTGCTAACCTTCATCTTCTTTGTTGTGATATATATATATAGCGTGAAATTGAGAGATGGGATAAGCAGTATTGCTTGACCATGCAAACATTAGTGCACCACTTTATATTACAAGTTCAAGGTAAAACTGATTTACCAGAGAAGGGCTAGTGGGACCAACAATGCTCTAGCCCAAGCTATATTTCAATGGATATCGCAACCGCAGCTAAATAGAGCTCATATTACAAGTTGAAAAATATAGGTTATGTTCGAGCGCCAGACAAATTGCTCCAGAATATATAGCGTGACTTGAGACCTGAATTAAATTGTAAGAAGAAGAAAAGTAGTTTCACAAAACATATCCATAAAATATTAAAATAAACTATTATACTTGTATATACACTGTTTAAAAAAAAAGATAATTTTAATCTTGATAAAAAGATTTTAAAAGGGATATAGAATATGGCAAGGTGTTTGACTGGAAAGGGCTCCAATATACAGTATGTATATATATATATATTCATACATACTATATATACATACACATGTCTATTATTTCCATGCACTCAATTCCAATTACATGTCCATTGCCCGGGTGCTGCTTCAACAAATACATTTCCAGTAATCTTCTTTCAAGAAGGCACTCGCAGGACTTTAAAATGTATTCCTTTCTTATTAATCATTAAAAAGTTACAATATCAATATTTCGGCCTTTGTCAAGTCTATAACACATTCCATTTCTGCTGAATAAAACCATGTGTTTCCCTTCAATAAACATTTAAACCATTAAAAGCCCTTCCTTTTTGTGCACACCACCTCATCATTGTTCAATAACATGCCCAAATTGAATGATACACATATGAATCGTAAAAAAGCATACTTCTATACATATTGAAATGCACTTTAGTCTGTCACTAACACAATGTTAATATATGTGACAAGGGCACCGAAAAGACAAAATTCCTTATTTCATGGTACACATCTCAAATTGATGTTTTCAAAATCACTATATATCGCCTAAGTTTTTCTGCTGTTCAAAGTAGGTCTATGCTTATTTAACGTAGTACTTACTGAACAGTCTTTATTAATTCTTCCATGTCATAATACAATATGCCTGAATTTTTCAGATATCAGTGTGCTCAATTAACTCTAACAGCACTGTAAAGTATTGAAGTTCAAATAAGCCTGATTGTATGTAGTGTAATAAGCTTTGTTAAATGCTAATAGATTCATATGTCACTATAACAACAAGATGAGGTATCGTCGCAGCGTCATATAAGACGTCGTTGAGTGGCTGATACCAATTCTACATCGCTTCCCAAATTGACCTATATGGGAAAGGCACCGGACTGAGGGGCGGTCTCCTTTATAAAAGTACTGTATTATGTCAACAAGGGGTGTTATAGAAGATGGGACTTGTAATTACTAGCTTTCAATTTCACCCTTTACTGTACTTGATAATTATCTTATAAGATCTTTAATATCACAAATTACTAAACTCTACTGTATATTCTGTCTTTTATTCTGCAGCCAATACAAATCAGAATACTCTGCTGTCGCATATAGTATAATGAAAACAATTTTTATATATCTGTTTATATCTTTTAGGGTAATAACTGTTTTGCATAATTTGGAACAATCTCACTAACTTTCAGAGTCTGTGACAGATCTGCATGGGGAAAATGTTTAGAGAATATGCCAGACCTTGCAGCGAACTTTCAGCTACACCCATCCTTATTCATCCCACTAGCAGAGTTGGAGAAACATATTAACAATAAGGAAAACAGTACACTTTTGAAAAAAAAAATCAAAAGTATGCAGAGTCTGGTTCAATGAAAGAATAGTTAACACAGTTAAAAAAATACCTTGCTGAAAAATGTACTACTTCACTTCTCAAAAATTCATAGAGATGTATAACCAACTCTCATCACATCGAGTTCTGCTCCATTTAAATAAACAGATCTGTATTTTTTCACAGTCATTCACTTTCCAGTTCATAGAAGAGATCCACTGTGCAGGATAAGATCATCAGAAAAGAACCTTCAAAACATTACAAAACATTTTCTGATTTAAAATAGTGAGACATGACCGCAAGACAAAACACTTCACAAGTGTGATGCCCTCTTTATATATTCTGCATGATAAGATGAGGTTTAGGTGGAAAAACTGTAAATTAATTAAGAACTCCCTACAATACACCTGAAAACACATAGTAAGTCTCGTTTTGGTGTCGGTGAAATTTCCAAGACAAATTTCATTGTATTAAGCACGACTACTTCATCATAGCAAAACAGATGTAAATATTTTACAATTACAGTACACCCATTTACAGAACACATTTTGCAAAAGTGTTTCCAAGTGTTGTGGTTGTAAATTTTATATTCTGCACTGCTAGCAGTCTCTTTTGATGTGCTAGATTATTTATTGGACACTTAATATGACTATATATGTTAATTGCAGGAACTCCCAATGGCAATAAGATAGAGAAGATTTATGAAGAGAGCTTCAATGAATTTCAAACACAATCTCACCTGGACAATGAGGCTCTATTGCAACCTAATGTGGATCCATTAGTCTATCCCTCTGAATGTTCTTTTAAACTGTGAAAAGTGCAGGAACAGGTGACCATAATCATACACTCAGTTGTAATATATACATTTTTTTAAACTGATATATAGATAATTAAGTGATAAGATAGGTAATTTGTTTAAAAGATTATTGGATAAACTATATAATTAAATAAGACAGTCAGAAAAAAAACTCGTAGACATGTTGATCAATCAGCAGTGCCTCCATTGCTCCAAAAAACATGGAATTATCTACTAAATTAAATGCCTCTTATTATTAGGGTATAAAGGTGAAAAACAATTTTCCTTGCTATAGCGTAAACTTTTCTTGAGGTTCCAAACGGTAATCTAAATACCTGCTCATTCACAGGGCTACCAAAAATATGCTGTAGTAAAATAGGTTCTGTTTTTCCCTATAGAGGAACAACTTTTCTTTGTGTTCTTAATGTGCTTCTCTTATAGATAGCTAGAATTACTAACAAGCTGCTTTTCTTTGAAAATCAAACTTTCATGCTGTAAAGTTCTCCTCAGAAATTAACTGCTGCAGGATTAACAGATTTGTAGTCCAGTATTCTTCAAAAAAAGGACTGTGATCCAGTATTGGCTCACCAACCTTCTTCAGAATACATAGCTGGGTAACTATTCCAATACCGTTGTCTAAAACAATGCATGTTGGCCACATTCATCCATTCAGAACATGCTGAGTGTTACAGAACATTATGACCTTTATTTTTGCAAATTACACAGAGCCAGAGTACAAGTGGAGCAGTATTTAACGCTCATGCTCCAGCGCTAACTCCGCTAGAAGTAAGCTTTTGCGTGTGTCGGGTAGCGCTGGTATTACAAGTTGAAAGTTAAACATTTTTGTTCACACGCTCTCCTAATGCGCGTAAAAAGCCAAACTTAGAATATTGCGTGCGCGTTAACATATTCCCATATAGAAGTCAATGGAGCAAAAAAAGGGGAAAAACCTAACACCCTTCTCGCGGAACCCTTATCGCAAATTCTCAAGTGAGCTAAGCTGACATGAAAATATGAATATTTCACATGCCAATGTTCTTCACATAGCAGAATATGTTTCTATGTATTTATAAATACATATTTCTTTATATATATGTTGGTATTTTGGTATATATATACTGTATATATACAGATATATGCATATTTAGACATGTATGTATATATATATATTTATATATATATATATATATATATATATATTAATTAAAGCCCTTTACCTACCTTTTTTTCTAACACATGAGACCTCATGT
>CAJPDP010617284.1:0-13250 GCA_905336975.1 Bombina variegata variegata
TGTGGCCAATGGGCCGGCAGCAGGGGGGTGTCAATCAACCCGATCGTACTCGATCGGGTTGATTTCCGGCGATGTCTGTCCGCCTGCTCAGAGCAGGCGGACAGGTTATGGAGCAGCGGACTTTGTGACCGCTGCTTC
This sequence comes from Bombina variegata variegata, assembly GCA_905336975.1. Classification (NCBI taxonomy): domain Eukaryota; kingdom Metazoa; phylum Chordata; class Amphibia; order Anura; family Bombinatoridae; genus Bombina; species Bombina variegata. The sequence continues at coordinate 139 of CAJPDP010617284.1, forward strand.
ATAACTGCTGTTTCTGGTGAGCCTGCAGGCTCGCCAGAAACACAGGGCATCAAGCTCCATACGGATCTTGATAAATATGCCCCCATGAATCAACTACCTTTTCTTTAATGAAGTGCTTCTGCAAATTAATCTTGAACCTGATTGTCTTCAAATTGAGATCATGACTGCTTGTTATGCTGTTGTTCTTTTTGTGAAAAATGCTTACAGCCTCAACTTTTAAGCCCCTTTATATACTAAAGTTTTTATTTTATTAACTCCTTCCCTTCTCTGCTCAAAAAAAATACACAGATAACTGAGCATTTCTTTGTAAGATTTTTTGATCATGTTCCATTTTAGTAACCCTGCTTTGAACAGATTCCAGTATATGTATATCGTTCTGGAGATACAGCCTCTAAAATTGTGCACAATACAGGGCACAGGGTGTAACAAGTTATCTGTAAAAGCGCATAGGAACCTTTCCCTTCCTGTTGCAAATACCTCTATCTATACAACCAAGGATTCTACTGCCCTCACTTCCAGCAATACTGCATCGTTTACCAACTTCATCTGAAATAATAAGTCCAGTTCCCCTTTTGTAATAGAAAAGTGCCATTGATTCTGTAATTAACCTTTGCTTTTTGCTTTCCTAAATGCCTAATTTTGCACTTTGTGATGTTGAACTTTAGATTCCATACATGTATCCAATATTCTAGTTTTTTAATATTACTTTTCATTTGATATAACCCTCTAGAACATCAACTCTATTACAAATCTTTGTATCATCTGCATATCACTGATGTATATGTGAAACAAAACATGCCCAACAACTGACCCATGAGGAACAACACAAGTAACTGCTCCTCCACTGAATTCACTTCATTTTATTGATGTCATCATTTTCACAGGTATCTTGAAGTCTTCTAGAACTCATAGAATCTGTAACTTCCGTAGATAAATTATTTTTTTTAATAATGTGAATTGATATTTATATTTTTAACTGTTTTAGTTCTGTCCTTCCATGATTTTTTCATTCTTTGTTTTTAAAAATTAACTGTTTATATTTAATAGAAGGTTCAAATTGTTTCCATATTACAAAATATAAAAATGGACAATATCTGTGTATGACTTAGGGGAAGTTACCCATGTTACACAATACCAAAATTATATCAATCAGATTTTGTTACGTAAAATATTCTAAATCTCAGGAAACAAACTAGAAAGAATAGAAAGATATCCCATTAAGCTTTAAAAACAATATCATTATACAAAGAATGCCATCTAAATAGAGGTTTCTCAGTCTCCTGGGATAGGTAGGCTATTGTGATGATCTTAATTTAGAGGCAGATGTCACCTAGATACATTCAGTAAAGGTTTTTCAGATGAATTGTTACTGCTGCTTGCTAAGTTAGGTGAAGGACTAACCCATTAAGCTAGAAAGGTAACACAGATCTTAGAAAAGTCCTTTCTATTATGTTGTAAGGGCTGCATGGCAATTTTCAGCATGAATTTTACAATGTCCAATCATTCTGCTGCTCTGCAATACTTGTGTGATAGGTCCACAATACACCTTTAAAATCCTGTCCCTTCTCTTAACATAGCATAGCCGGTATTTGCTGCAGGTAATTCCCTTCTCTATTAGGTAAGTTTCAAGTACTGCTCTTGTTTCGTATCTAATTATTCAATGTTTACAAACTGGATACTGTTCTTCATTAAATAAGCTTTTTCTCATAGAGTCATAGAGCTTGGCCAAAAGCTTCCAAATCTGTTAGTACCTTTTTGAGCAGAGATTTATCTGCATAATATAAAGTCTTCACTATTGTTTTGTATACTCTTTCCTATGAGATGGTGTTAATAAATAGATTAAAAGAGTATCCAGTTTGTGCCTGGGGATTCATTATAAAGTGCTTCATTCCTGGAGCTGGGTCACAGCTCATAAATGTGTGAGTATTATTCCCTGTAGAGTGTGGCTGGATAATTAAAGACATACTTCACTATTGCACAGGCTTTTGTCTTTTTGAGGTGGCATCTTTTGAAACATCAAAAAGAGAAATCATTTGGAAAAATGCAACTGGAAAGATATGTTTGTTTTTATTAGTCTAAGCATTTTTTTTTTTATCACTGCTTTTGGTTACTTTCAATGCTTCACCAAACCTTCCACAAAAGTGGCCCTTAGTATCTGTGATATGTTTCTCTACAATGCACCTCACAGATATCTCTGATTATCATGCGCATGTACTAAACAGGAAGTGATTATCATGCGCATGTACTAAACAGGAAGTGAGAGGTCACTATCAGCCCTAGAAACAAACAATCCTTTGGATTAAATGACCAGAAATAAAAAATAAATCACTAGCACTGTGATATTGTAAGAAAAGAATAAAAATGGTGGGCCGTGCACATCTACTGCCATAAAATGAAACTTTTAATGTATGAAAAGGTGCCGTGGTAAAAAAAGGAAATTAAAGAAAAACATCTATCACTCCTCAGATTCCTGAGTGAAACTCCAGGTGGGGGGTAAGAACATGGTATCAAGGTAAGGAAAGAAACACATCAAACTTTCTGCACCCTAGAAATGGCCAAACATATTTTAGGGACTTTTATACATGCAACTCTACCTATGTGATTTATTTAATCAAGTGCCCATGTTCCAAAATATATATTGGCGAGACGACCAGAAGGGTGATGGATAAAATCAATAAGCACAAATCTAATTTTAGGTTTAGAAATAAAGATACTCCTGTACCCTCTCACTTTCTGGAAGCTGGCCATGGGATCAGCCAGCTATACTGGCAAGTGATTGATAGTGTAAAAAAGCCAAGAAGGGGAGGTGATTGGGAAAGATTTGTAAAGAAATGAGTACTGTGCTGAATGCCTCCAAGAGGTAATCGGCTCAGAATTTATTATATAATACACACTTTTAAGTGGTATTTGTTTTTATTAAACTATATAGTAATGATTTTTGGCCACAAGATTGCTTTACAAAAATAATACTTTGTTTTTAATATTGTGATACATTGTCTGGTATATGCTATTATTGTAGAATACTTTTTAATTATTTATCTCTGTGCTGGGTGCGTATTTTATGGTATGAGTAAGGGTTTGTAGCCTGAAACGTTGCCATGTTGACCTTGATCTTTATGTCCTAATAAAGTGAAGTGGAGACATATATTGTGCTGTTGGAATACATTTATTCAACACATTAAAAATTGCTCAAACATGTTTACTTACCTCAGTAATTTTTTCTGGACCTCCAGAGTTTCCAGCTACCCCCCAGAAATATGAGGGGGTGGAACACGCTGCTGCTTTTTTGTAGGTGTATGAATTACTAATTAGTATTATTTTAACATTTAATAGCAAATATTAAAAGTTATATTTATGTTAGTAACTGTGCTTGCATTCAGGAATAAAATATCAAAGCTTGGCCTTTTGGTCAAGTTCTCAATTTCAACTAATAATGTTCTGTTTCTTCGTGTTCCTCATTTCATATTATGTGTACCATGGTTTGGGAGAACAATATCTTTTGCCCCCTGTTTCCAAACACATCAACATGTTTTTTTTTGTGATGATAGATAGATCTTTCTAAAGAGAATGAAGAGAGCTAGCTTTTATACCTTACCTCTTTCCTACCAGAAGCCCCTCTGCCTCTAACCCTATGCCTGGAACTGATCCTGGGACATCCAGTTTGTCTGCCAAGAACCAGTATCTTGCTCCAGTACCCAAGCCCTACTGAAGGTACCCAAATCTTGCAGAGGGTGTCTGCCAAGCACCAATATATTGCTCCAGTGCCCAACCCTGCAGAGTGCGTCTGCCAAGCATCTGTATTCTGCTCCAGTACCCAAGCCCTGCAGAGGGCATCTGTCAAGCACTGGTATCGAGGGCATCTACCAAGCACCAGTATCCTGCTCCAGTACCCAAGCCCTGAAGAGGGCATTTGCCAAGCACCAGTATCCTGCTCCAGCACCCAAGCCCTGCAGAGGTTGTCTGCCAAGCACCTGTATCCTGCTCCAGTACCCAAGCCCTGCAGAGGGTGTCTATCAAGCACCAGTATCCTGCACCAGTTCCCAAGTTCTGCAGATGGTGTCTTCCAAGCACCAATATTCTGCTCCAATACCCAAGCCCTGCAAAGGGTGTCAGCCAAGCACCAGTATCCTGCTTCAGGCCTCGTCCCTAGAGTGGGCACTCCAGTCATAGAATTAGCATTACTTCAAACTTCAGCTCTGGGGTGGGCATTGCTTTTGCCAAATCCTTGCCAAGGCTCCAAATCCTGTGTCCAGGATTATACTCATTCCTGGGCAATAAACTTGCTAGGGGTCAAGTCCTACAAAAAAAGTGTGGGAACTCACCAAGACTTTGATCCCCTCACAATTAATATTGTTTTATATATACACACACGCTTACATTCACACACTTACACACACACACTGTATTTAAACCAATGAAGAGCTGAATGGTTGCCTTTGGGCCTGAGGATAAACACCTGTGGTTACATTTTTACATGGCAGGGGTGACATTTTTATTTTCAATTTAGGATTCAACTGATACTGAATAATGGGAAGCCAGACACACACACTTTTTAGAACAAATGAAGGGGCATTTGTAGATAGATGATGTTGAACAATCCAAAAAGCTAAGAGCATTAGAAAAAAGACTTGACCCCTGAAACTTACCTTGTCTGTTGTTGTAGTCCTGCCTTGTTTGTTGTTGTAGCCATCCTTTCTTCCTCAAAGAAACCCAGCTCACTAGCTCCTTTTAGAGCACTTGTAATGAATTGCCTGTAACTGTAAATGAATCAACCAAATGGACAAAACTGTTTCCCAGAAATTAGTTTGGATGTGTCAGTTATATTTGAACGTTTACTTGTTAGCAAACAATTCAATACAAATGAGAGGTATTTTGGCCTTAGGAACTATAGGCTAATATATATAAGAAATATATACAGCTCTAGATAGAAGGCAGAGATGTTAAGGAGCAATATACATATTTTGGCAAAAGAACGTAACATCAAATATCAAACTCTGAGGAGACTGTGCTGAAATAAGTGCAAGGTAACAAAGTCTTACAATAGCGTCTAGGTAAATTGCACTTAATAAAGAGACACTTCAAGCACAGTTAAAAGTTACACAGGCAGTGCTGTTATATGAGTGCAGAGCACGATGTATCTGCAGCTACTGTTAGTACTCACGGCACCTCTTTCAATGATAGGACTTAAAGGATACAAGAGCAAATCCGATAGGGACTGTGCAGATAGAGACTTGCAGACAGACACTGTATGTTCCTCACAGCTACGGCTGGAGCGGGGCCTGGCGTTGCCTGATGACATCAGAGAAGTTACTTGCAATGGTTTGTCTGTGTTAGGAGATTTTAGGAAGAAAGCTTAACTGCAGGAATACACAGAACAATAAGACTTTAGTAAAAGTTCCAGGCTGGTGAGGTGCGTCTAAAGAAACACTTCATTAAACCAGCAATGGTGAGCGGAGGAGAGAGTCTTAAATAGAGCTGATGGAAGTAATAACTTGTTATGGTGGACAGAGAGAATGAGAACACCGTAAAGGTGGAAAGGTTCATGACCCACTCCCCCCAAAAAAGAACCCACTACGAGGGTTCATGAAGCGGATCTATCTGGATTCCGGTGGTGGAAGATCAAGACCTACTGATCTGCTGAGAGGTTGGTAGGAGGTTCCCAGGAATCTTCTGAAGAGTCGTATCCAGCCCAATGTACGAGGTACTGGAGTTTGCCCTGGTGACGTCTGGAGTCCAGGATAGCTTGAACCTCATATTCCTGATCGGGGAGCAGAGAATCCATAGGTTGGACTGTGGAGGTAGTTGAGGCATTACAGGGTTTTATGAGGGATACATGAAAAGTGGGGTGTATACGGTATGTAGGAGGCAACTGTAGGGTAACAGTCATAGGGTTGAGTATGGCAATGATCGGTTATGCATTCTGAGTTTTTTTTGTAGCCAACCAAACCATCTGACCAATTTAATACTCGGGCTGAGGTCGGTGACGAAGATCATAAAATTTATTTTGCGTAGCTTGAGCGTGTCTTATATTGTTTTGGACTACAGTGAAGGTATGGTTAATAGAGTTGATCAAGTCATTAACTTGAGGACAAGGAGTATGTGATAATGGGAAGGGATGGAACCTTGGATAAATTCCAGAATTTATGTAGAAAGAAGAGTAACCAGTAGTGCTGTTAGTGGCATTATTGTAGGCGAATTCAGCGTAACAAAGAAAGTTTGCCCAAGTTTCCTGTTTAGTGGAACAAAAACACCTAAGGAATTGTTCCAACCACTGATTGGTCCTTTCACACTGACCATTAGTTTGAGGGTGATAAGAAGTTATCAGTTGTTGTAGGATTCCAAGCGATTTGCAGAGTAGCTTCCAGAATTTAGAAGTAAACTGACTTCCCCTATCACTCAATACAGTTATTGGAAGTCCGTGTAAAAGATTTAAATGTTTTGTTTGGTCATTTTGTTAAAGTTTCAGATCGTGCAGAACAGTAAATATGAAACCCAAAACACAAGATTTTGGAATGACCTTAGAGGGTTGTGAACAGGTGATAGGTTTCTGATCTTTCCTGGAAAGAGCATCAGCTTTCCTATTTTTTGTGCCAGGATGATAAGTGATGATGAAAGAAAACCTAGAAAAATAGAGGCTCCAACAGAGTTGGCGAGATGATAGGGTTCGATTGGATTGGAGATACTGGAGCACCTTCTAGTAAACATCTCCATTGATCGAAGGAACACTTAATCGCCAGCAATTCCTTTTCCCCAATGGGGTAGTTCAATTCAGGTGGGGTCATAATTCTGGAAATGTAAGAAACTGGGTGTAACGGATCCTTGCGTATTTTTCTTTGGGAAAGGACAGCACAAATGGCATATTCTGAGGCATCCACTTCTAAGACAAATTGGCAAGTAGTATCAGGAATTTACATAACTGGGGATGTGACAAAAGTAGATTTGAGATGGTTCAAAGCTTGTTGACATTGGAAGTTCCAAACAAAATTGGTTTGTTTTTTTGTCAAATCAGAGAAAGGTTTTGTTATAGCAGCAACATTGTGTATAAACCTTCTATAAAAATTAGCAAAACCTAAAAACCGTTGGATGTCTTTTTTTGGTATTGGGTTTGGGCCACTCGGTTATAGCCAAGATTTTGCTATCTTCCATTTTAATTTCGCTTTGGTTAATGCGATAACCTAAGAATCAAATCTCTATGCCATTGAAAATACACTTTTCAGGTTTTACATAGAGACTGTGGGTTCTTAATCTGGACAGCACTACCCTAACATGTGATACTAAGAACTAAAGGATAGATGGGAGAAGATATGATGTCAAAAATAACAAATTTGGTGTGACCAGAAGGAATGGTGACTAGTAGAGGAATAGTTTGCTGTGAAACTGGACCTGATGACTAATGTGAACCATCAATAACTTTAAGAGGAAATGGATTACTTTTAGAGAGAAAAGGAATTTTATTGATTTTGACCAACTCAACATCTATGAAGTTGCTGCATGCCCCGGTGTTGATAATGGTGTCACTGCTGACACTGTGAAGATCCCACTGTAAGGACAATGGCAGTATGAAATATGAGGAAGGATTATGTTTAGCATAAATACATTGGGTATGATGAGAGGTCTTACTGGCCTTTTGCTTTAATAGGAGTGGACAGTCCTTAACGACATGATCCACAGCAGCACAGTACATACACAAGTTGATGTTATGGCGTTTGATTTTTCCTTGGGATGTGAGGGGTCCCCTAATGAAACTGATCTCCATAGGCTGTTCCACATTAGGAGTAGATGTAGGAGGAGTAGGAAGTTGACTGCATGTGGGGAAACTAGAGGATGATCTTTCTTGTTTTTGCTCTCAAATTCGCCTATCTATGGTGATAGATAGTAAGTACAGATCTTTCAGTCAATCTGGAATGCCAGTTCTAGAGAGCTTATCCTTGATGTCATCGGAGAGGCCTACCTGAACTGTTTTTTTAGGGACACCTCATTCCAGAGGGAGTCTCTGGCCCAGATCTTAAATTGGGTGATATATTCCTCCACATGATTCCTTAATTGTTTTAAGTTCCTAAGTTTGGTTTCTGCTGTAAGCTGTCGGTAAGGGTCATCATACAAACATGACATTGCCTTTAGAAAGGTATCTAAAGAGTTCAGGATGGGGTCCTGGGATTCATAGAAACAGTCTGCCCAAGTACAGGGTTCTCCTCTGAGATAAGAAAGAATAGTGAGGACTTTGGACCTATCTGTGGGATAGGTTCTGGATTTCAATTAAAAAAGAAGGAGGCAGGCATTTCTGAATTGTCTGTAAGCAGAGCAGTCACCAGAAAATTTCTCAGGAATTAAGACCTGAGGCTCAGCCTGATGTTCTGATCCTGAAGTCTTAGCAGACAACATCTCGCTTAGACAAGCCTTGAGGCTTTGATTTTCATCCTGCAGGTCTCTAAAGGCCTGTGTGAGATTGTCAAGACATTGGTTCAGGCTGTGTAATTGCAGGGTCACATCAGTATGTCCCATACTGGAAATATGTAGGGCTGGTTTAATATGTAAAGAATTGCCTGTAACTGTAAATGAATCAACCAAATGGACAAAAATATTTCATAGAAATTAGTTTGGATGTGTCAGTTATATCTGAACGTTTACTTGTTAGCAAACAATTCAATACAAATGAGAGGTATTATGGCCTTAGGAACTAGAGGTTAATATATATAAGAAATATATACAGATCAAGATAGAAGACAGAGATGTTATGGAGCAATATAAATATTTTGGCAAAAGAACGTAACGTCAAATATCAAACTCTGAGGAGACTGTGCTGAAATAAGTGCAAGGTTACAAAGTCTTACAATAGCGTCTAGGTAAATGGCACTTAATAAAGAGACACTTCAAGCACATTTGAAAGTTACACAGGCAGTGCTGTAATATGGGTGCAGAGCAAGATGTATTTGCAGCTACTGTTAGTACTCACAGCACCTCCTTCAATGATAGGACTTGCAGGATACGAGAGGAGATCCTATCAGGGCTGTGCAGATAGAGACTTGCAGACGGACACTGTATGTTCCTCATAGCTACAACTGGAGCGGGGCCTGGCATCGCCTGATGACGTCAGAAAAGTCACTTGCAACGGCTCGTCTGTGTTAGGAGATTTTAGGAAAAAAGCTTAACTGCAGGAATACACGGAACAATAAGACTTTAGTAAAAGTTTCAGGCTGGTGAGGTGCGTCTAAAGAAACACTTCATTAAACCAGCAATGGTGAGCGGAGGAGGGAGCCTTAAATAGAGCTGATGGAAATAATTTCTTGTTAAGGTAGACAGAGAGAATGAGAACACAGGTGGAAAGGTTCCTGACAGCACTACATGGACTTAAACCTGACACTTCTATGTCTGAGCTCCATACCCCTGAGCCCGCTCCACTGAGTGGGACACTACCTTTCCATGCCTGTCTTCCTTTTTCTTTTTCTCTCCAATACATCTTCCTTCACTCATTGGCCCACTGATGCCACAGCCATGAGGCAAAAAAAATATATTCATTATTCAGTCGCCTCTGTTACAATCTATCATAAACACTGCGCATTAAGCACTCACCGTGTTTTAAAATAAAGTAAAGGTATTTTTTATTTGGAATGTAGTGTGTGCCTGTACATGTGTTTGTCACTGTAGTTTTGTGTTATTTTAACATTTATGCTATCTGAAAGTGTCAATGCCAAACTAATATGCTGAAAATATTCTATAATGGTTTCTTGTTCTCAGTAAAGTCTCTGTTCTTCTAACTGACTTCTGTGTCCCTCTCTCTAACTCCATTGGTACAGCTGAATATGAAGCAGTAAACCTGTTCTTGTATAGGTTAAACCAAGTTATGTGCAGTTTGTGCTGATGTGTTAATTTTTCATTGGATTTTTAGGAAAAAAAAAAACACTATGGATTTGTTACCAACCTTTATTGCCATCAGACATAAAAAATGCAAATGTTGGGGTAAATACTGGTAATGTTTACCTTAGGCACTAACAGCATCAAATAATAATGTAACACATGAATTGACATGCTGTCTTGACAGCAAATTTATTAAATCTAATTTGTTTGATTATCAGATAAGGTTTGCGGGATAACTGGAATCTCTGCTATTGTATTAAAAAGAGCTTTGGGAAATCATTAAATGGGATGATTTGCTGTTTATATAAGTCGTTAAACCAGACATGAAAATGCTACTCACACAAGTAATAGTCATGAATTTGAAACAAGTTAACAGGCAAACAATGGAACCTGATTAAGGGTGTATAGCCCGAAACGTTGTTCTTTTTTCTTGTACCTGCTCCTGTTTTCAACATGGAATAAATAAATAAAAAATCAAGAGGTGTGGCTGTTACCTTGTTTGCAATTTATGCTTGTGGGTTTTTGCAGTAGCCGTATTACAGCTTGCAGACTGCTCTGTGGCTATTGTGCTTAATACATTGTGGACTTGTTACAAGTAATAGTCATAAGCACTATATTTTTCATCATATAAAACAAAACAGCATGTATGATATATCATTTTATTAAATTTAACATTTGTGGGGGAAAAAAGATTTGAAAACAGTGACCCCCATAGAGCTAATTTCACCATGGGCCTGATGATCAAAAGCTCTCCAGCATGGTAGGTGTAATGGTCTCTCCTTCACATCCAGAACCTGCATGTAAGAGATAAACAGCTCTCAAGCTACCATTTGCCTTTCTTAATTTTTTGTGTGATCTTACAGTACTGATGAGATTTACTAGATAATCTCACCAGAGCTCTCTCTCTTTCTTTCTCTTTTTCTCTCTTTCTCTTTTTCTCTTTCTTTTTCTACACCCTGTATCAACCTTTCAACAATGTTTAGCATCAACTTTAATATTCACCTACTGATCTAAGACTCCAGTTTGCTGCTGTTTCTTGTACCATGGTCGGATAAGTGTCACTAAGCAGTATTTGGCAGCAGAAGCCAATCAGCATGCCTGAAAGAATATAGGACATCTGAAATGAAGTATCTCTTACAAATTCAGACCTGATTGCATAACTTATCCTAGGGATTATTTTCTCATTGGCTCATAAAGACAAGATCCTCAGCTCAGTTCTACTGGTAATACCTCAGCAAGCATGACAAAAAGTAGCTTCAATCATGACAAGGAACAGTCATTAAAAAAAAAAAAAGAAAGATTTGCAAAGGATAACCAGAAATCCATTTTATAAGCATACTGAGTTTATTTTATTTTTAGAAAAAGGCGTAATTTTTAACATTCTTGTATATAATTTTTAATTTCATTTTCAAAATTCCATTGATGTTACTATTATAATTTCATGAAATAGATAAGAAAGGTCATAGTTTGTGTATACTGTTTATTTTCCCAAACATTTTATTTACTTACAGATAAAAAAAAAAGGAATTATGTTTATTCAATAAAGAAAAACACAGCAGTAATTAAGTCCAAGGTTTTATGAAACACTACCTGGCAGTAATAAAGAATACAATGAAAAACATTATAAAGTGCACAAGTACGCTTAATAATGCAATGTTATGCATGCTTCTTAACATGAATGCTACTCCAAGCCTTATATCCTAGCAAAGGCCTGGATTCCAATCTTTCCAACATTCTCACTTAATACTGAAAAAAACAGGATTGGAAGTTTTTTTTAATTTAAAACAATAACAATTTTACTGAGTCAAACAGAGCCAAGCTTGATAACTCCCATGATATTCAATCTCCAATTCTCTACAGTGGTACCTTTAACTACTGATAATGGCTGTCAATCACTGAAAATTGATTGATACCCAAAAACAAATCTGTGCAATAAACAGCTAGACCCAAAATGGAAAATTAGCGCTCTTTTTACATTACATCACATCCCTATGGACTTCACATCCCTATGGAATCCCAATCATTGACAACATGACAATAACTTGCACACTATAAAAACAGTTCTGTACCTCCTCCATTTGCGCATCCTCCAGATTTGTATTAGTTCACATTGGAGTTTTTTTTTACTTTAAATTATGTTTGGTATTGTTTAATTTTTGGTTCTCATTAAAAAGTGCCGTCATCATTGTTGTTATTGACAGCGCCATCTTGCTTTTCGAGTCCGAGCATCCACAGATTGGTGGCTGATCAGGTCCTAGCATTTTCAGAATTGCAGCTGATATCATTATCATTGATCCAACTGGCTCCATTTATCATCTCCCAGACAGACGAGGATTTCGCTATCATCTATCAGGCCTTGCGGCAAAAAGGCAGCATCCACTGACCGCGTTTAACATTGCGCAATCCAGATCAGATCGGAAAGATTGAAATCTGCCACACTTTATGTAGCGGAGAGATTAAGTATCAGCAGTGTTAAGACCGCAGCAACTTAACTAGCATTTTAGACTTGCTTGTGCATTCACAGTTTACTAAATGGAGCCAATGTGTCTTTTTGTTTAATTTGTGGGTGTTGAGCACTTATCAAGTGCTTTTAGCTGTCCATTTTATCTATATTTGGTCAGTAACTTGTGGGCTGAAGGGAAGCAGAAGTTAATGCTGTCCATGCATCATATGGGTGACTTTTGAGATATCCAGTCCAATATATTTCCAATACAAGAATGGTGTAATTGTTTGGATGTCATGGTTAAGGACTCTTTAACAGGGTGGAGCCCTTTGGCAGGGTAGTAAAAAACTGGACAGATTGCATAGCAATAGACTAGAGACTCAAATATATACAACAGTCGTGTTTAATAAGAGAAAGTTACACAGGCAAATAGCAAGTAATATCCTGATATAGATTATACTGTAAAACAGCAAACAGGTGCAAGCAAGAGTTAACTGGAGCAAACTGTACAAATCAGTATAGCTGATATTCAGGTGCAAGTTCAGACAGACAAGAGCCAAGTACCGAAATACCCACTTCAAGGCCAAGGACTGTAGTGCCCACTTCTGGAGCAACCAAAACAAGATGCCCACTTCTGGGTCAAGTAAAGGGTATTGAAAACAGGCTGCAAGCAGTGGCAAACAGAGGCAGTGCTGGAGATAGGACACACAAATAGGCAAAAAGGTACCGGAAACTGTAATAGAGAGCATCCAAGCAAAAATTCTAACTGTGCCAAAAGAAAAGATCAGGAAAGTCCAAGATTTAAAGGATGGCA
>CAJPDP010617366.1:0-10850 GCA_905336975.1 Bombina variegata variegata
GGGAGAGAGAGGGAGGGGGAGGTGGAGGAGGAAGGGGGAGAGGGAGGGGGAGAGAGAGGGGAGGGGGAGAGAAGGGGGGAAGGGGGAGAGAGAGGGAAGAGAGAAAACACAGAACTTACAGAGCCTATATACTGTATCAGCTACTGTAACAATTTGTTTGAAGGGCAGTCTGCCTCTTAAATGCATTAAAAAATACAGTAAAAATGATAATTGCCTGAAGTGGCCAAACTATTATCTTGTGTGAGATGAGGGAGGATTTAACTATCTCCATGTCTCCCTCTAGTTTGATCTATAGGAACAAATGGCATTGGCCCCTGATCAATTCATTCTTTTAAATTTCCCCCTAAAATGCAGGTGATATTTGGGGGTTCCTTCCTATTAACCCCCCATCCAACACATTACAGAGGATGTCAAAAGGCTGGTCTTGTGTTACCTTTTGATAAACTCTCTGCTCTGGTGACGTCTTCCGCTGCTGCCACCCTGTCCTTTCAACTGGTAGTGCTATCGGCATGGAGAGGAGGAAGTAACCGTCCCAGTCCGGATGAAGTAACAGTCAGTCAGGGAGGGAGGCAACAGTCTGGCAACCGGTCCCGGAACTTGATTTAAAAGGAGGAATATTGACTGTGCCACAGCCTGCTGCCAGGCTGGGAGGTATAGATGTTGGTCTCTAGCTAGCTGACCTCCCCTCTTTCTTGCTGTGACAGTGGCACTGTCAGTCTCCCTCCCTTGAAATCAAGTTTTAGTTGCACTTGCCAGTTGCCAAACTGTAGTCTGTTGCCTCTTTGAATGTCGCCTGCCTCCAGCTCACAGCATCTCTGCACGGCTCCCAAAAACGCATGGCAATAGTGCCCTGCTCGCCCCACCCATTGACTGCGAGTCTGTGACAGTGAGTGTGATGGAAAAAAAGAGCCACACAAGCCAGCCAGTCACTTCAGTAGAGGGCCCGCGTGGCACGTGCCATGTGTCAGTGGTACTCAGTAGGGATTCAGTCACTGTGCACCAGAGATAGTGTGCGGCCCCCGGCCGTTATTATATGTATATGTTGCAGCCTAATAAACATAATTATAACACAGTCACATACTCATCAATTGTTGAATACATATTCTTAACAAATAAATACAATAATGCGGCCGGCCGTGGTGGGCAGGGCTAACTACCATGCGGCCTACCGGGCATTTGCCCGGTATGCCCGACGCTCAGTCCGGGCCTGGTTAGGAGTGTGGACTTGAGAACTTTGCTGAATAGTGTTAGTTTTGATAATTTCTTTAAAGGGACAGTCTAGTCAAAATTAAACTTTCATGATTCAGATAGGGCATGCCTTTTTAAACAACTTTCCAATTGACTTTTATCATTAAATTTGCTTTGTTCCCTTGGTGGTATTTTTGAAAAGCTAAACCTAGGTAGGCGCAAACTGATTTCTAAACTGTTGAAAACTGCCTCTTAGCTCAGAGCATTTTGAAAGTTTTTCACAGTTAGACAGTACTAGTTCATGTGTGTTGTATATATAACATTGTGCTCACTCCCATTGAGTTATTTAGGAGTCTGAGCTGACTGGCTAAACTGCATGTCTGTCAAAAGCATTGAGATAAGGGGACAGTCTGCAGAGGCTTAGATACAAGTTAATTACAGAGGCAAATAATATATTAATATAACTGTGTTGGTTATGCAAAACTGGGGAATGGGTAATAAATGGATTATCTATCTTTTTTAAACAATAACAATTCTAGTGTAGACTGTCCCTTTAAGTATTTTTAAAGTGTACATTAATGTGAAAATGTTAAAGGTTTAATATCAAGGCTGGATTGGCCTACCAGGAAATTTCCCTGTGGGCTGCAGCAGTTGGGGCTGGCCAGCTACAAATAAAAGGGGTTGTGCTGCTTGTGAGCGCTATCATCTCTCTTTTTTTCTCAGCGCTAAGTATTAAGGTCACAAAGTATTTTATTTTGTTGTAAGTTTTATTTCCTAGGCCATGTACCATTTAGTAGCCCTCTTTTAAATGGTTTCTTTTTTTTTTTTTAAATTTTCAAAGAGCTTTATTAATTAATAAAACATTAAACAAAGAGTATCACTTGCAAAGTGTTAAACACAAACCTTCATGTAAGGTCGGAAATGTCACAGCTAAAATAAAAGCACATTTTAACCATATAAGTAGGATATGGGGAAGGTGGGTAGAGAAAAAATGGGGGGAGGGGGTGGCAAGCTCTAGGAACTGGCTCTATTATGAGTGAGGGGTAGGGTACTGGGTATATTACATGGAAGTTGAGGGTTGCCAAGTTCGTGTAGGTCAATTTTGTTTAAAGTAAAGAATACATTCTTTTCCATTGATTTATTATAAGCCATGAGTTCCAGGATAGAGTTCCATCCTGGGGGACTACCATTTTTCCAGTATCTGGCGATAGCTAACTTAATGGCGGTGAAAAGATAAATGTATAAGTAGCTCTGATGCTTTGGGAGGGGGTGAAGGCCTATGTGGAGAAGAGGAGTAGCAAACAGGCCAAGCTTAAACTTGGGAACAAAATACCAATGGGTGAGAAGTTTGTAAAATGTTTCGAATAGAGTCGTGCAATGAATGGCTTTGGAGGTAAGGTCAAAGGCTTTGGACCAGATTTGTGGTGGGAATGTGGTATGTAGGATGTCTTCCCACTTGAGCAGATGAGCTGCCTTATCCGTAGGGAGTGCCCCTTCCATTATTAGGTAATTTTAGGACATAGGCCTGTGTAATTTCCCACCTCTCTGCCACCTGGCCTTCCAGGGGGTCAAAAGGGCGGGGAACAAATGGGGAAAAACCCCAAGCCCCGAGGATGCAAGAAAACCCCAAGCCCAGAGGATGCTCTTAAATCTTGTGTATTCAAAATGTAATCTGGGAGGGACGGCCCGGGAGTCTGCGAGCTGGTTAAGGGAGGGAAATTTATTTTGAGAATGCGGGATCAACAAATCATTGAACTGCGTGAGCCCCAGATTAGTCCAAGCATTAGGGTGAGAGTCATGGAGACCAAATAGAAGACCTGTGATAGAGTGGATGGGGGATGGGTGTGGTGCGACCCCAGGGTAGTGTCTAAGTTTGTCCCAGATAAGTAAGCATTCTAGAGTTACTTTATTATTGATGTTTAATTGTCGGCGGCAGTAGGGGGGGATCCAAATCAGGTCCCGTAGGCGAACATGGCTGGGCAGAGATGCCTGCTCCAGAGCACTCCATTTACTAGTGGGTTTGTCAATACCCCATTGTGATATATGGGTTAGCATTGCAGCTTCGTAGTATCTAACAATAGAGGGTGAAGCAATACCTCCGCATGATTTAGGGAATTGCAGAACTTTATGGGCCACTCTGGCTGGTTTCCCACGCCAAATGTATCTGGTGAACCCACTTTAAAATTGAATCAGCAGATACCTAGGAAGTCTAACGGGGAGGCACCTAAATAGGTACGTTAATTTTGGCAGGAATGACATCTTGAGAGCAGTAATCCTGCCCAACCATGATAAAGCTTGTAGGTTCCACTTGGACACCAGTGACTGCAATTCAGACAATAGTGGATCATAGTTGTCGCGGATAAGCTGAGTTGTGTTATTTGAGATGTAGATCCCTAAATGCTTAATATTATCATTTTTTCCACTTAAATTTGTATGTATGTACTAGGTCCTGAATGTAATCTGAGGGGAACCCCCAGGAATATAATTCCATTTTTGAGGGGTTTAGTTTATAATAGGACATTTCTCCAAAAAGTTTCAGAAGGGACAATAAAGGAGAGAAGGTGTCTTTGGGAGAGGAGGAAAAAATTGTAATATCGTCCGCAAAGAGCGCAATTTTATGAGAGGTACCGTGCAAAGTGATACCCCCTATAGAGGACTCCCGGCGGATGAGCTCAGCAAGAGGTTCAATGGCCAGAGCAAACAAAAGGGGAGATAAAGGGCATCCTTGCTGAGTGCCATTGGACAACGAGAAAGGAGCAGAACAGAACCCCATACCCCTGACCCTTACTGAAGGAGAGGAATATGGAGCCTGAATATGAGATTGTAATTCTTCTGGGAACCTAAACACTTTAAGGACCTCCCATAAGTATTCCCACAGGACCCTATCAAATGCCTTCTCAGCATCCAACGATAGGATCGAGAAGGGTCTATTCAGTCCAGTGGCCTCCATAGCAATATTGAGCAAGCGCCTGGTGTTGTCGGTTCCCACTTGACTGGGAATGAACCCCACCTGATCCTCATTAATTAAGTTAGGGAGCAGAACAGCAATTTTATTGGCTACAATTTTTGAGTAAATTTTAATGTCCGTATTTATGAGGGAAATCGGCCTATAACTGGGGCATAAAGAAGGATCCTTATCTGGTTTTGGAATAGTGATAATATTGGCTTCCAGGAACTCCTTGCGAAAGGAGCCCTGCAAGCCAGAAGTATGGAAGAAATGTTGTAATAGAGGAGAAAGTTCCGCTCTATAGGTTTTATAAAAGAGAGAAGGAAAGCCATCTGGGCCCGGGGCCTTAAGCGGCTCAAGGCACCTAACTACCTGCTTGATCTTGGTCAGGGATATGGAGCTCCTTAGGGAGTCCTGGTCAGCTTCAGACAAAGTCTGCTGAATGATGGACCTATGCATAGAGGGAGGGGGGGACTCAGAGTCCTTTATGTTATATAGATCTTCGTAGTATTTAGCGAATAGGGAGTCTATTTAACTGGGCACGGTAGTGGTTTGGCCATTATGTTTAAGCACTTGAATGCGGGATGCACTTATTTGTGATGTAATCTATTGGCTAGTAATGTGTCTGTCTTATTACCCTTATAGTAAAACAATTGTCTCGTCTTTATAAGTTGTTGTTGTGTACATTTTAATTCCAGGTCACAAATATGGGCCTTAAGGGCGCAGATTGCATCAGTGTATTGTGGCGAAGGGGATTAACGATTCTGCGTCTCTAGGTTTTTGAGCTCGCTAAAGGCTTGCAATAGGGGTAACCCCCGAGCTTTCCGAATACTAGCCTGTTTATTAATGATCAAACCTTTAATAGAGGCCTTTAGAGCCCCCCATAGGGTATCATCCGCAACCGATTGTTTATCATTTAAAGTGATCAGCTCCAGTAAGGCTTTTCATAGTTCTTCCCTAAAAGGGATGTCGGAGAGTAGTGTATGGCGAATGTTCCATGAAGCAAGACTTGGCCTATTGGTGGGTTCACTAAGTTTGAGAGAAACCTGGTCGTGGTCTGACCATGGGCAGACATGGATTTTAACTTCCTTAACTTGGTCTAAGATTTGGGCTTGGGAGAAAATATAATCCAATCTGGTGTAGGTTGACAAAAACACAGAAACCAACTATAACAGTCATTCAAGTCAGCTTGCCTAGAAGGCATAAGGTGAAGTAGTAGCGAGGTTCAAGCCCATGACTGATCAGGGGGCCGAGTCGTGCGAAGAAAGTTTGTGCTTTGGTCTTTTTGTTCTTTAACCTGCCACTCTGGAGCAGAGGCTCTGAGCCTTGCCTGGGAGGGTGCTTGGACATTGCTCGCAGGTGGGTGTAAACCCCAGGATTCCAAGAGAGAAAAGCCTTGGCTTAGACTAGTGACAGTGGGAGTCTGGTTATCCTTTGTGATGACTATTCTGATTGGTAAACCCCATCTATATTTAATATTTTCTCTCCTGAGAACTTCCGTGATTGGGGAGAACAATCTCCCTTGCTGGAGGGTGTGCTGAGAGAGATCCTGTAGCAGTTGAATCTCCCAAAATCTCTCAGAGAGGGAAGGCCTGTGGAAAGCTGCTTGTAAGATCCGATCCTTAAGACTGTACCTGTGGAAACAGACAATAACGTCTCTTGGTTTATCTGAGGAGAGCAATCTGGGTCTGAGAGCGCGGTGGCATGTCTCCAGGGTGTTAGGTAGCATTTCAAAAGAGCCGAGTAGTTCCGTAAATAGGTCTGAGAGGAAGGCCTGTAGCTCAGAGGGTGATACAGTTTCGGGTATGCCTCTGTCTTCAAGATCGACCAGCTTAAATTCTAATTGTGCAATCTGGTCCGATAATGCTTCAGAATATGAGAGGTTGGTATGGTCGGTGGCCAAATGGTCGTGTTTGTGCTCTAGGGCATCAACTCGTTCACTAATCTCTGATATATCTTTACGTAGTTCAGCTGAGCTGCAATGTATTTCCGGTGTAATGGATAGGGTCTGGGAAGTCAGCATCTTCTGCATAGCAGACTCCGTGAAATATCTGGGAGAGGTCACACTTGAGTTATTACTGGACTGGGAGCCTTCATCATGTGAATCTTGATCCACTTGACTAGAAACTGACTTGGTAGACCCTTGCTGGGCCGGTAGCGAGAAGTGGTCCAGGGCTGTCTTCTTAGGTTTATTCTGAGACTTGGATTGCCTCCTGGCAGTGTGAGGCATTTCGCTAGCAGATTTTAGGCCTCAACAGGCTAAGAATAGATGCACACACTTTAGATAATAAGCGCTCTGTCTACCAGAATGAACAGGTTTTGTGTAGCAGTTATAATGACAAGTTAAATATTAAAATGTAAAACAATAGTTAGGCCCCAATATACACATGCTGATAGGAAAAGGCAACCACTCTGACTTTCCCGCTATCCTGCTTACCACATCAGGCGAGGAAAAAACCTCACCAGGTCTCAAAAAAAAGGGGCAATTAGCCTATGAGATCCGGTGTGAAGGCAGGACAGCGCAAGCACATATAACATATACTGTATATAAGAGCGCACAGCGGCAAGTAAAAGGACCCTACTGGAGGCAGCTGTGTGTATGAGTGAGAGCTAAGAACCATGAACCAGGTGTTGAGTAAACAAAAAGTTGTCACAGTCGTTCCCTAGGCCCCAGCCCTCACCTCGGGGAAGAAAAGGATATGACCCGAAGGAAGGGAAAAAGGAAAGGGGATATGACCCACCCAGACATGCTGGGCAGGAGAGGTGAGGGTAAGGTTTACAAGTATTGTAATCAGGCAATAAATGAGTAAAATAACCCTTTAGCTAAACATACAGTGCATATACATAAACAACAAAAAATAAGCAATGCAAACAAGTGACAGGGGAAACAGCAGTGATGCATACAGCACCCAACAGTAGATATGATATAATAGTCCCAGGTGATTAGACCAATAATGTCCTATGGGTTGAGATAGGGACAAGCTCAGACTATTTCAGTCAGGGATTATGTAGAAACCACTCTGTAAGAAATGAGCTGTTCTGATATCAGCTACAAAGGCTGAGAGGTTATTGGGCTGATGTCCAGGGTCACTGCCCTGCAGCAGGAGTGTAGGGTGAGAGAACTAACACAACAGTCCTGTAAAGCCAGACAGCATATGTTGATTATGGCTGGTGCAGGAACAGGAGATATGTCTTATTGGCTGAGTCCCCTACTAATTATGAGACAGTACTGAGACAGCCCTAAACGTGTATGGGCAAAGGAAAATGTCTCTCTTGAAAAGTGAGGCCTTAGGATATATTATGGCTCAAAAGTGTTATGTGGCTACTTGGGGTGCAAAGCTGGGTCTTTAGGGCAGCAAGCTAAGAGTTGGGTGTTTGGCTTAAGTGAGGACTGACAAGGAGGGGGAACTGGGACTCACCCAAGACTGTATGATGGCAATCAAACTCTTACCCCTGCATGCTGTGTCCCAGGTGTCCTGTGGTTTCCGCCGACAACCTTGTAGTGTAGCCACATGGCCAATAATGCCACAACTGAAAGGTAAGCTGCTGCACCATCCAAGGCCGGGTATCAATGGCAATCTTGTTGCGGCCTAGCTTACAGGCCTCCCACGTGGCAGCAAACGTGTGCATTCAGGCGAGGCAACCTGGTCTTTAGAATGCGGACAAAATCCAGTAAGGGTCCGCCAGTTGCGAGTGAGGATGGTGCTCCTTGCTGTGGCCCTCAGAGATCCGAGTGGACGAGGATTCGGGATCTGTGTGGAGGCTACGGCTCTGGATAGCAGGCCCCAACTGACTCAGGTGCTGACTGAGTAGAAACGAAAGGCCAGAAAGAAGAAGGCGAGCGGCACTTCACAGATGCTGGTCTCACCACCAAGGTCTCCTCCCTAGTAGATGCAGGCACTCAACCTGCCACTGGGTTCAGCCCAGACGGTCATCGGTAAGTAGCCCCAGATGCCAGCTCTGAAAACGGTCTGTACTCGATTCACTGGGCAGCCGTAGTGTTGTGTTGGTTAATTAGCTCCCTGGTGCTGAGTGGGCAGGCCCAGACTTCCAGCAGGTCCTGAGATCCCTGCTCTGGAGTGGAGCCCCGACCCTCAGGAGCCTAGGGTAGACACCTTGGCACTTGTCGGCAGTGGGATGGCAGCTTGTCAGGGGCCGTAGGTGCGGTATGTGCGATGTCTGTAAGGCACAAGCCGGTTTGTGTAATAAGTTACTCCGTTGACCCAGAAGGCTCAGGAAAGGGATATAACTACGTTGTTTGAGCCTGTCCTGTTAAATAGGCTCAATTAGCACCCCAAATTCTGCTAAAAAACTACTTTTTATAGCTCCGTAACAGAGAGCTCACTCAGAACACATCTGCATGGCTTGGCTGTTAGCTCCTTTTAAATGGTTTCTAATGTCTAGTCAATTTACACTGTGAGACAGAGGGACACACCGTTTTGATTGTCGTCTCCAGATCAAATTATGGATAATTATTTTCATACAGTGAAAGGGAATCATGGATGAAATTTTGCCGGAAGGAGTATCCCAGTAATCGCCTTGAAAAAAAAAAAAATGGGGGGCTACATTCTACAGACTCAATGAAAAATAAATCTGCTCTTCTGATTTTTCCAGGGCTGCTTTTTATTCCAGTCCAGTTCTGTTAAATATTTCTTTTTATTCTTTCTTTTTATTTTTTTTTTACATTTTTCTTGCTAACATTTTTGCACACAATTTAGCCCCATCTACTTGTGTGACATTATTTTTGGCTAAAATTTGGTTGCCGTTAAGGGATAATTTGTACATGGTAAACATGGAGCAAATTATTGTTTATTTATTCCAATTAATGTCCAAGGGAGCCGATAATACTAAGATGCTGCCTATATTTAATAAGCACTAAGCAAACAAAAATCTGTACTATGCAAACTGCCAATAGACACTAACAGATAAACCAGCACATTTAACAGTTAATGGCTGCAGAAAATGTAAATGGGGCATAAGTGTTAATCCCCGGTGCAGGGGTTAAACATACAGTGTTATGCAAACAAAAAATGTATAATAAGGAGGCGGGGCGTGGCCAAGCAAACTAATGGCCGCATAACTGTACAGCTCCGGAACAACGGTCGGACCAGCCACAACAAAAACAGTACTACACCCCAACGAGTCATCACATCTCACGGCTCAGTGCCTCTAGAGCTAGATGTGAGGCTTCCGTGGACCGGGTCGAGCGGATCAGCTCGCAAAGGAAGAAAATTGAACTGCGGTCGCATAGCCGCCATCTTAGAGCTCACGCAGCAGCGGATAACTCCTTCAGCTCCTCCTTGAGCTTTAAACGTACCCTGTATGTGTGTATAGACTTTCAATAAAGTCTGTTTTCTACCTGCATTACCTGTTGCGGTGTCTTTTTCCTTGCAGCAGGTATATTTTCTATTGTTGCAACTCCTTCAGGTATGCAGCTCACATTCCCGATCTGATACTGGGGGATGCTCGGCATGCACCGGGATAAACATTATGCACATCCGGCAATGCATTAACAATGAAGACTACCACACCGCTCTGACCAAAGGCAGCACACAGAACGCCTCTCACTAAAGACCACAACCGAGATCATCATTTGGTCTTCTACCACGCTTCCTATGGGAGACACCTCAGGCAGGGCCGGCTCAATCATGGGACCAAGTGGGTCATAAGGAGCCAGGTGGCACTTGACAGGGGGCGGCATTTCGGGGACTAAGGTAAAAGCCCTCTTAGCAGTGAGAAGTGCAGAAATCCCAGCTGCTCTTCTGCCGGTAGAGCTTTTCAGAGTTTGCTGCATATTGACAGTTTGTGCTACACTAAATAACTCTTCCTCTGCCGAAGGTAGCACTGACTCTGAGTAAACATTCCATTGAGGGGGTTGGGCTTCAAGACGGAGGAGACTGCCACTACATGAGAGATATTTGTTTATTTTGCCTTTTCTGGTTACCTGTTAACCTCTCCTCCACTTCACTGCACGTTTAGATAACAGAGCAGAAAGACAGGTAATGTCTTTATCTCCTGCTGCAGAATGGCAGCTTTACCTAATCTGTTTACTTTACTAGGCAGGCTGATTTGAAATATTGGGGAAAGAGGGGATTTGGGACTTGGTAGAGTTGCTAAATTGCAGTGGAACTAACTGCAGAGTTAGAGACCGGCTGCACCATGCAAATAAAAGTCAAATACGTGTGCTTCCTTCTGAAAAACATTTATAAAGAGTGTCTGAGTTGCTCTATGATTGTGCAGTTTGTATGTTTTTTTATTTTTATTTTAAATGTTGTTGAAAATTTCTGTCAAAGGAGGTAAATGCTCTAAATCAGTCCCACCTTCCCTTATTGTGTTGCTTTCTTGAATTTTAAACCCTGAATGCTTGTGCACAAAATCCATATAATTTAGGTACTAATTTTCAGGAATTCTGCAAAAAGTTAAAAGCATGGTGTTTTGTTTAATTTTTAAAGTTATTAGTATATAATATGGAAATGAGTGTACGATTTTCTTATCTGCCTAGACAACATTTCAGAGTACTTTTTAACATTGGGTTAAAAGGCGCACAAATATGTCTCCTGCCATATATTTTGAACATCATGTTATCTCTAATTTGTATATAATATAATGCCCCAGGTGCCTCTTACACAGTTAACTATGCAGAAATGTTTTGCACTGGTTAGATATTTTAAAATATATGTACCTGAAAAATTACAAGGCTAACCCAACAAGTATC
>CAJPDP010617603.1:0-10665 GCA_905336975.1 Bombina variegata variegata
AAGTAAATGGAAAGATGTGTCCAAGGACGCTCACCATTAGCAATAGGTTGAAGAAGACCCACAGGAAGACGTTGAGGAGTCTTATTCTGTGCACAAACTGAGCAGGAGGCAACATACGCAGCAACATCAGAACAAAGTAGTTTTAATTTGAGTAGTGTGACACTAAACAAAGAAGAAATAAACATTCTAAACAGAGGTCTGTCATTTGCACCATCAACCAGAATGAATAAATTCCAAACACACATCAACATAAGTCAATTTGTTAGAAAATTAACATTAATGAAGTATTTTATAAAGAACCCCATTGAGAGAAACTTTTCAATACCCTCCAACTCCATTAACAGTTCTAGTCAATCCCCCATATACATACATACTAATCTAAAAGAGAAATCAAAAGTTTACCCAAAGCATGAACGTGGAAGTAATCTAGAATTATTTGAGCAATTAGTTCAAAAAGACATACAAAATGTAAAACCAAAAAAACATATTAAGTATAATTTGTCCCTAAAAGAAAAACAAGCAATATAAAGTCTACAAAAGAACAAAAACATTGTTATTAAACAGGCAGACAAAGGGGGGGTGTCATTCTTGACAAAGGAGATTATTTAAATGAATCAAATAGACTTCTTAATGATCAAACCACCTATACTATATTAAAATCAGATCCAACAAATACATATTCCAATAGATTAAACTCATTATTAGATGAAGCAAAAGAGAAAGGTATTATTAACACCAAAGAATTTAATTATCTATCACCAAAATTCCCCAAAATACCCATCTTCTATTACCTCCCCAAAATACATAAGGACATCAAGAACCAGGGAGACCAATAATTTCTGGTATTGGATCATTGACATGCAACCTTTCAGAGTACATTGATACATTTTTACAAAAATACATCAGAACACTTCCATCATATCTAAAAGATACCACAGATGTACTACAAACTTTGGATAAATTAGAATGGCAAAACAATTATTACCTTATAACTAGTGACGTTTCATCACTTTACACTAGCATTAAACATGAATACATTACATAAAGATCAGGCCAAATTCATATTGGACGGGATCTCTTTTATCTTAAACCAAAACTATTTTTCTTTCAATGGAAAATTTTTCCTACAGATAACAGGTACAGCTATGGGCACGAGGTTTGTGCCAAGCTATGCCAATCTGTTTATGGGTAACTGCGAACAAGATTTTATCCAGAACCTCATGCTATACAAAAGCTACATCGATGATATCTTGATGGTATGGAGTGGAGACACCATCAATCTGGAAAAGTTTCTAGGAGTTATGAATAGTAATACAATAGGCCTACAAGTTACCAATACTGTTAGCAAAGAAAAGATAATATTCCTTGACTTAGAAATTGAAATAATTGAAAATTCATTAAATACGAAAACACACTTTAAGACAGTAGATGCTAACAACCTAATACACTCGAAGAGCTGTCATCTGAAAAGATGTAAAGAAAACGTACCGAAGGGACAATGTATTTGATTACGTAGAAACTGTTCAAAAATAATAATTACCTAGAAGAAGCAGATTTTCTTGAAAGAAAATTTTTAGAGAAAGGTTATAAGAAAGATCTAATAACTAAAGCCAAAAAAGATATAGAATCAATTGAGAGGAGTGAATTTCTTAAATATAAATAAAAAAGTCAAAAATAAATGTTCCAGGAAGTAACATTATAAATGTACCACTAATCACCAATTATAATGATGATTTTAAGACCCTGAAAAAAATCATGAACAAACATTGGCATTTAGTACAAAATGATCCCATCATAGGAGATAAAGTTCCCCCCTATATTAATATAATTTATAGAAAGGTCAAGAATCTTAAAACTATTTTAGCTCCTAGTGAGTTTAAAACTGAGATACATAGTAATAAACAAATTAGTCTATTTGGGAAGAATGTACATTGTTTTTTTCCATGTTTTGGATGTAAGTCTTGTCAGTATAGCTGCAAAACTAAAGAATATAGGTCCACACAAACAGGAAAAATATATGAAATTGATAATACCATCAGATGCCAAGACAAAGGGGTGATATACATGATCCAATGCAAGTGTAACAAACAATACATTGGAGAAACAACTAGAACCCTTAGGGAAAGAATTCGTGAACACCTTTGGACCATTGAAAAGGGCAAAAAAGACACATACGTGTACCAACATTTTAAGGAGAAACATAATAATAAATTGGCAGATTTTAGATTTTGGGGGATTAAAAAGGTACTACCAAACTGGAGAGGAGGAAATTTAGAAGTTGAACTCCTTAGAATTGAATCAGAGACCATATATACTCTACAAACCCTCCAACCTCAAGGACTCAATTCAGAACTAGAGATATCTATATTTCTCTGATCTTTCTCCCACCACATAAGAGGGCTATTAAATATTATTTTTGTTCCCTCCCCCACTGCATCCCTTTTACTGATCTCATTAGTTTAACTCAAAAGAACTGCTAGTCTCATAGGCCATAGTTCCTCTACCATCCCTCTCCCTTCCCTTTTTTTTTTTTCTTTTCTTCTTCCTTTCCTCCTTCTCCCTGTCCCCCCCCCCCTATCGCTCCGTCCCGTCTTTCTTAGATCCCGCTTACCAACTATCCCTTCCCTCATGGCGCAAATCCGCATTATAACTCTCAACTCTCAGGGACTTAACACCCCCACTAAGCGCAGTCTCTTGCTATCCATGCTTCACCACAATAGAGCCAATGTGGCCTTTATTCAGGAGACACACTGGTTAGTTAAGGCAGAATTCCCTAGACTGACTAAGAAGTACCCAATTCTTATTTCTGCTCCTTATACTTCTAAATCCAGAGGTGTAGCTATTATGATTAGTTCACTCCTCACGTATGAACCCATATATACAGAGCGAGACCCACAAGCCAAATTTATTATCCTCATATGTAAATTAAACGACAAACTGTTCACCCTTGTCAACATATATACACCTAACACAAAACAAATTAAATTCCTTAAGCAGCTACTAAGCTCAGTGTCGGCAGTCAAACAAGGTGAGTTAATTCTTGGAGGAGACTTCAATTTAATCTGGGACCCGGTCCTAGATAGAATGGGACCTAGAATCTCATCATCAGAGAGAGCCACCCATCCTCTCTCGGTAGCCTTTCAAAAATTATTTCGTCAGTATGATCTATACGACGCTTGGAGAGCATTTCACCCAACAGATAAAGAGTTTACATTTTATTCCTCACCACATAAATCCTATACCCGTATAGATTTCTTTTTCCTCAGCTCCCGAGCGTTGGAACATGTAACCTACACTAGAATCTCTCCCATATCGTGGTCCGACCATGACTCCCTACTGTTAATCATAGGACCGAATTTAGCTAGACCCCATCCCCCTCTGTGGCGCCTCAAGGACTTTTTAGTTACTCACCCCACACTCCAATCTGAAACCAAAGAAACTATCTCTGACTTTCTTATAACTAATGATACAGCACAGGTCTCCTTAGAAGTTCTCTGGGCATCACTTAAGGCATTTCTTAAAGGGTATTTTATCGATGAAGCTTCGCAAATCCAGAAAAGACGAGGTGAATCTCTAGCATCTCTTAATTGTAGGTTAAGATCCCTCAGGGTTCAATTGTCTGCTGCTTACACTGCACCTCTTAACGCGCAACTCACAGACATTGTGCAGCAAATTCGAACGATCGAATATCAGAAAACCCAGACTAACCTAGACAAACTTAAACAGATTTATTATCATAAGAGCAACAAGGCCTCTTCACTCCTAGCTATGAAGCTAAAATGCCGGACAGCACAGGCCAAAGTAACCAGTATAAAAACACCAAGCTCGACAGTGACCTCACCAAGAGAGATTGGAGAGACTTTCCGGAGGTTCTACTCTAAATTGTACAACCTGGAGAATAGTGAACCCCACCACTTACTCCCAAAAGATCAGGTCTCCACATTTTTAAGATCCCTGAACCTTCCTTCATTACCACAGGACACATAGCCGGATCTCTCTGCTTCAATTACACTTGAAGAAGTACGTTCAAGTATAAAAGATCTTAAAATAACCAAATCCCCAGGCCCAGGCGGCTTCACAGGGCAATTTTATAAAACCTTTGAGCCTATACTTACCCCTATATTATGCAGATTGTTCAATGAGGTTAAATATAATGGAAGATTTTGCGCAGAATTTTTGGAAGCCACCATTACCACTATCTTGAAACCCGGTAAAGATCCCTTAGAGTGCAGCAGCTATCGCCCCATTTCCCTCCTCAACTTGGATACCAAGTTATATGCAAAGATCATAGCAACGCGACTTTCAAGGGTGATCCCGAGTCTTATTCATACGGACAAAGTGGGGTTCGTTCCTGGGAGAGAGGGTCCGGACGCCACAAGACGGGTTTTGGATATTCTTTTAGAAGCTACTAGGAAGAAAATACCCCTGCTCGCTCTGTCCCTTGATGCTGAGAAGGCCTTTGACAGAGTGAGCTGGGAATACTTATGGAGGACCTTGCGAGAGTTTGGGTTCCCGGGCACCTTTATAACAGCCATACAGGCTCTATATTCTAGCCCCTCTGCTAGGGTCAAGGGAGTGGGTTTATACTCTGCTTCTTTGGAGATCTCTAATGGTACCAGACAAGGGTGCCCCCTCTCACCACTCTTGTTTGCTCTTTCCATTGTGCCCCTAGCGCAAGCAATTAGATTAGACCCAGCTATCTCGGGATTCACTTTCGGGATGTCCCAACACAAGATAGCGCTCTATGCGGATGACATTACACTACTTTTAACTAACCCAACTTGTTCTTTACAAGCAGTCTTTAAACTTCTCTCCTACTTTGGCACCCTTAGTTACTATAAGTTAAATGTCAATATGACAGAAGCCCTACCTGTGAATATCACACCATCAGAATTGTCTGCCCTACAGAAACAATTTACTTTTCAATGGTCTCCACATTCCATAAAACTTCTAGGTACCTACCTCAGTACACCCATAACCACAGTCATTGAAAATAATTTTTCGGATAGGTTTTCTGAGTGGCGGGGACTTCTCGACTCCTGGGAATTCAGGGAGGTCTCCTGGACAGGTAGGATTTCCGCTATTAAGATGTCTTTCATTCCCAAGATCCTCTACCTCTTCCGCGCTCTACCGATCAATATTCCTAGACCTATCCTCAACAGACTACAATGCCTAACCGCCAACTATATATGGAAAGGTAAAAAGCCTAGGATCTCTACGCGCACTCTGCAGAGAAGCGTCGCCTGTGGAGGACTCAGCCTTCCAAACATTCTATTTTACTACCAATCGGCGAGACTATCACACTTATTGAGTTGGAGCGATTCTGCAAACCCCTCCTCTTGGAGGGAAGTAGAGCAATCATTCCTCCCTAGGGGACTCCAGCTTAGTGATCTTCTTTGGATGCCCCCACATGGACAAGGAGATCTCAAAATCTCCCACATTACAATTATAGACATGCTGCAGTTTTGGAATCAAATCCGACACCTCCCCACTATTGCACCACACCCCTCCCCGCAGCAGACCATCGCTGGTTCCCTCTTTTGCCTTCCAGACTCTCACATAATAGCTTGGCGCAGCCTGGATGCTACTAGGGACCTCAGAGAACTCACGAGTTGGCAACGCAGATGGGTTATGACTCCTCCGCCGGGGAAATCCATTTCATTCCATTATGATCTCCTCCTTGAATCTCATACATTCCAAAAGATCTCACAACACCTCTCATGGGAGAAAGAACTAAATTTCTCCGCCGACACTGAACTATGGTATAAAGAGATACTTTTTACCAAGAAGCTTCTTCATTGCGCAACACTATGGGAATTATATTACAAAATTCTAGTCAGATGGCATTTAGTTCCCCATACTTTACATAGGATTCATATCAATCATCCTCCCACCTGTTGGAGGGGATGTGGCATGATAGGTACACAGAGTCACATATGGTGGTACTGCCCTAAAGTAGCTCCAATTTGGACACAACTCTCCCATATATTCAATTCCATGCATTTCACCTACACCCTCAGCCCACAGACATGTCTACTACATATAGGATTCCCAGATATGCCTCAAGCCCGCAAATCCTTCATTATCTACTTACTCATGTCTACTAAACTTGAAATTGCCAAGGCTTGGAAACAGAAATCTCCACCCGCCTTATCCCAAATTTTAGCCACTGCGCATTATATCCAGAAAATGGAATCATACTCATACTCGGTCTTAGATAAGATGGACTCATACATAGACATCTGGTCTCCCTGGCTGGAGAAATTCCCTTAGCACTGACCTGAACTTTAACACTACACTTTCTATCACTTACCCCTCTCCTCCTCTCCTCCCCCCCCCTGTTATTATCTTTCGCTACCATGCCTGCTACCTCTCTTCTCCCCCCCCCTTTTTTTTTTTTTCTTCTTCTCCCCCTTCCCCCACCCGAGCTAATGAAAGTTTATAAGACACCCACTAATTTGAGACACTACACTCTATGAGGTATAAATTGTAAAATGAGAACTGCTGCACCCATCTCACTGACCTCAGGAAGGCGACTATTCAACGGTTAGTAATTAAAACAAAACATCTTAGACGTAATTGACGCTGAGATACCTTACATGTGACGAGTTTACATTTGTTCCATTATTTTGTTTATTCTTCTATTATTCAGCTGTCTAACACCAACATAAATTGTTGATTACTGTAATCTTACAGTCGCACTCTCATTATTACTCCCTGCGTGGATACCTATGATGGTTATGTTTATGAATATTTGTTATGTATATTTGTTCTCTAAATAAAAAGAATCTTAAAAAAAAAAAAAAAAAAAAAAATTGTATTTTTGTCATTTACACCTATGTTTAGAAATATATATATATATAATAATGCCTTTAACTAATATCTTCTGATATGCAGTATAGCTCAAATACAGTTATTTATTTTCATTCTCTACTTTTGAGATGAATTAGTTTATCATGTATATATAACATCATACTTGTTGTTAGTTTCTCATTCCAAACTTATATTGAAGTCCAAATCTATCAGATACACACTTAATATTTATATGATTGTATCCATTATAGTTCATTTTTATATCTCTCAAAATTTATACACAATACCGTTGACACGATTAATTTCCCCAGTTCAGATTCTTAATGATCTTATCGAAGAGTAGGTATATATATATATATATATATATATATATTTATGTTTTTTATCATTTGATTTATCAGTATACCCATGTCTTATTAGTGACTATATATATATCGTTGTTAGGTATATTTTTAATTAGCTTTAATATAGATTTCTTATTTATTATAAATTAGTTGTTACGTTACAGAGATTTCACAGTCCAATTACAGATCAGTCACTGTTTTAAATAAATCATTGTATAGAATGTATTTTTTGCATAGATATCCAATGTTTTTTAACTTACAAGATTATCTGTTATAAGTTTCACATTTCATAATACCACCTTACCAAATATTTGTGAATATCAATGAATTCCACCTTTAATCAAAGGAGGTGGTTTTTTAGACTCCAATCGGATCAAGCAAATTACAGCCAATAGAATCTATAGACTACCTTTAAAAAGGTGTGTTATGGGGGCGTGGCTTAGAGGTCGACAGGTTCGGTCGCATATTTGTAGGCTCCTAACTTATGGCATATAACAAGATGATTGTACCATCCTCAGACTAGCACTAAGCTGAATTTACATTGCAAGCTATAGGTATTCCGACCTGTGGACCTGAATGGTACTTTGCAAAGCCTGGGTACCGATAAGCTGGATGGTGCATACTTCCAAGAAGCGGCCTACATACAATTCACAACGAACCCCCCCCCCCGGGTTCCCCGGGTGAAAAAGGAACATATTATTACAACCTAACTATGGAGGGATACTACTCAAGACTTTTCACACTTCTGTCAGAGCTGGAGAATCAAGTTGAACGGTGCTTCAAGGATCTTATAGAAATTGCCCAAAATGGCGGTACAGAGGAAGGAGCCGAATCTCAAAGCATGCAGGGGGCAATCTCAGCTGCGCAGTTAGCAGAATGTCCGAGTACTACTCTGACTGATGTGTCACTTCTGGAGACCTCATACTCGATCTTATTCAGGTCAGGGCGAAATTCTTTTGACGCCACAACAGAAGAATTTACCAGGTATGATCCGCTTGCACTGAAGAATAGGGGGACAGGTGGTGGACAGCTACAGCAGCTCCTCTCCGTGCACATGGCTCTAGGTTGTGGGGGTGCGGCCGGCTCCCGCGACCGGGCTTGGATGGATGATCGCATATATTGTCCACCTGAGGGAAGCTTTAAGAAGGAGTGGAAGACATGGCTGTTTCTGATCGCTCTAAAATCCTTACCTTTCTTGGTTTTCACTCGCGACTGGGTTCTCTGCTGCAGCGTGATGTATTGGACCCGGCTAGGAGTAGGCTAAAGGGGAAGCCTGGACTTGCTCACTACAGGAGTTCAGAGGTACACTGGGACAGTGAGAAACAACCCTAGCTTTACATAATACCTCTCATATGCTATGCATAAAGAAACCCTGCTAACAATGGTTATCTAAATTTGATACAAAAAACTGGACCCACCTTTATAAAGTTTATTAATGTTGGACATTGATGTAGTGTGTTGTTCATCTTTGTTAGTTAACTCTTTGCATTTTAGATTATTTTTCAACTAAGGGGGTACATTAATATGTATGTGAAATTGTAAAACACTAAATGACTCCTGAACGGTTCATAATACCAATGCAGCCCAACCTCCTGAAGTTGCTCAGTAGTGGGCTACATTTGTCTTACAGAAAATTGGGACTATTAAAATCTTAAGGACACCCACGGTTGATGAGTGGAAAGTCACAGTTTAAAACAGGGGTCTTTTGGGTGTTGGTCCCCTGTCTCAGAATGTGTCAGGTAGTTATTGCCCACAATGTTTTCCAATTACTTTTGTCTCTCTCTATCTGTATCGATGGGAATAAGAATAGGATGGAGGGGTAGCACACAGTTGATTTAAAATATGTGGGCACTGTTCTTTTTACATTCACCAAAATATTCAAGGCACAATTTGACGCTACAGACAAGTATGATGCAACGATGTATGTCGCAGTTTAGTTGGTGTCTGGCATACGCCTTCGATATCCTTCTTGTTCCTCTACCTGCCCCTCATTAGTTCATTTGAAAGCTCTAACATGCGCTGCACCTCCATTATGACAGCCCATATAATGACAGCTCATTGCCCTTGTTCAGTCAGACAGGTATATAAAGATTTTGCCCAGCTTCTTTTGTGATAGTAGCGTCCCCCCATAAGCAGACATATATATATTCCATTAATAGGTTATTGGACTTAATCACTCGCCAATTGGTGAGTATTTCTGCGGTATTAATCCGCCCTCTATACCATTCATGTTTTATAATTTGTGGTCATTCTATTACTATAACACTCTAATATGTATTATACACCTCATAGGGGGGAAAATGTATCTCTCATTCAGATTATTTATTCTACTTATGTCAGATGAAAGTATCTTACTAAAAGACAGTATGCTCCACTAAAGAGGTACTGTAATAACATTTGGTAAAAGAAAAAAAGAGGTAATACTAGAGTATGTATATTTTATTTTGTATTTGCATACAATGTATTTTATTTTCATTATGTATTAAGTATTCTTGGGGAGCTAAATATATGATGTCTGCATTAAGACCTCTCTGTTCTCCTATATGAAGATGTCTCATTGTCACACAGCTAAACAATGTCTTATATGCAATACTCACCAAAATGATACCAATTGTATATTATGTTTTTGTTTTTTCTTTCTTGTATCACCTCAATAAAAAATTTTGATTAAAAAAAAAAAAAAGCTAGTAAAGTAACATTGTTTAATATATTTTATCATTTTTAATTAAAACAAAATTAGCTTGATATAGTTTGAAGTGACTTTGAAAGCGTTTGCTTTTCTTTATTTTTGAGAACACCAAAACATATTTGAGATAATTAATTCAGTGCACAAACAGTAAATTATGACTACGTTTGTCCTTAGATGAACATTAAGTTAAAGAATTTCTCTGTAGCCACCTCTGAAGATGTATGTCTTCTGTGTGCTGCCCCCCCCCCTCTTGAGTACAGACAAGGAACTTCTTATAAAGGAACTCCTTATTTAATATTTTTTAAATTCTCAGAAAATTGTCTTTCTATAAACAAGTCATGAAAACATGAGCTGTAAATCTTATGGGTTTAGAACAGGGTTTCCTCTGTATCTCTAGAACGTCATCTTTAAATTAAGTAACTTTATTTTGTATGCAATTCCAACTCATCATCTAGCAGTATTCTATTTTTTAATTATTTCAATTTCAGAAGTGGGACATTTTTTAATTTAGTCACAGATTAAATGTGTTCATAAAGAATCCCCATGCACAAAATCCAATTCTTAAATTTATACATCCCTTATTTAAAGTAAGAAGTTTTTATTGTGATAAAAAGGATCCTAAACCCGCTTTTTTTTCTTTCATGTTTCAGATAGAGAATGCAATTTTAAGCAACTTCCTAATTTACTCCTATTATTATTTTTCTTCGTTCTCTTGCTATCTTTATTTGAAAAAGAAGGCATCTAAGCTAAGGAGCCAACCAATTTTTGCTTCAGACCTTGGACAGCACTTGTATATTGGTGGGTGAATTTATCCACCAA
>CAJPDP010617812.1:0-12262 GCA_905336975.1 Bombina variegata variegata
ATATATATATATATTATGTATAATATGTATGTATGTATTTATATGTGTATATATATCTGTAAATACATGTATACACATATAAATACATAAACACATATGTACACATATAAACATGTATGCCCTTTGCATGCCTTTTTTTCTAACACCTGAGACCTCATATTTTTGAGCCCTTATAATCTTTCTGTGCAATATTTTTTTAAAATATTTTTTATCAGTGTTATTATGAATGTAATTGTACTTTTCAATATATTTTTGATGTGTTTTGTGACTATTTTTTTGAGCGTAACAGTTAACAAGAGCTCTGAGGTTGTGGTAATTATTCTAGCGTTAATCGTGATTGCGCTCACGCATTCACATTTACTTTCAATTTCTAATACGAGCACTCCTTCCGTTGTGTGTTAACAGCCGTGATAAATTCAAGATTGATTGTGTAAAACAGTGTGCCACTCGTGATCTAGTACAATATGTTTTGCTTGATTAAAAAGCCCACATTCATGAAGACAAAATATTTTAGATTTGCACATAGTTAAAAAGTTTACAATATCTCGCTTATTATTTTACACAGTGGATATTAACAGTGGATTTATTTTTTAAAAAATTAAAAAACAATCCAAAACAAAAATCACAATATATTTAAATGCTACTTGTTTTAGAACCTTTTCACTTTTACCAGACTGACTTTCCCTTTTTCTTTGTTATTAATAATCAACTTCAATTTAACTTCATCAGAGTTAAGACTATATGAATATGTTTCAATCTAGCATCACCAGTTTCTTCTGTGATTTTTATTTTAGAAGATTGTATTTCTCCTGAGTGTACATTTCCTTTTACATCTGCATGATACATGTTCATTCTTATTTATGTTTTCCCCATCACCTAAAATGTTGTCAGGAAATATATATTCCAGAAGACCATATCCACTGGGCTAAGAGCTGAAAGTCTTATTACATCTTATTCAGGCTCAGTAACAACCTGAGCAGCAGAAACCAAAACAGACTCCATAATAGTCTATAGACAGCCACCTTTTTGGACACTGTCTACTTCTGCTGGTAAGTCAAATATTGTACTTATATTTGATAGCAGTTTTGGTTTAGCTTGCAATTATGGACATAATCCCATGTAGGACACAATGGATTTTCATAGATCACAAGTAATGCTTGTTTTGTGCTTTGTTTTATATGATTCTCTGGGGTGCCTGTGCATTTTTGCTCACTGTAGATCGAGTAGACTGCATTTAGTCCAAGAGAATTGATCACACAAATGTCCATGATAAGTGCAGCCACTGCAGTATCTATGGTTTTCCACCAACATATATTTTTGTGGAAGATGCCTTTTACCAACTACCCTTGATACAAACAAGACCCAATATACCCTTTTCTATTTATAGCCCCAAATGGATTCAGTAGCTTGCTTCCTCACTGGAAAACACAAAGTTCCTAAACTTCAATCTGATGATCTATGGCCAATAGACAGCACATTAGTACAGGTATCAGCTTTCTCCCCTCTTTTTCAATCCAGGCTGCTCAAGGCAGCTCCAAAATAACTTTACATATAATTGTCTAGGTATGAATCAATCCAAATACAGGAGTCTTCTCAGGGCTCAATAGTCCCTTCATCCTAGGTTTTCCTCCTGTGGTTCAGGGGCTTCCTTTTTCCTACAAAACAGCAAAAGCATACCTAAAAATAAAGTGGTTGTTTATTATTGTGCCATTTTTTGGTTTTCACAGAAGGTCGAATGCTTAGACATAAAGACGGTGCAGGGTAAATTAAACAGTCTTTTCATGTAAAGCCTCATGATAAACTAGTAGTAAATTATAATTGAATTATTATACACTAGTAAAGATTTCATATTTCCATTGTGTATTTAATCTCTAAGGCCACGCTTTTTCACAGTAAATTAGAACTTTTCAACAATGAATCTTCACCGCAGGCAAGTTTAGAATAGAGGCATTTATAAAATAGACAAACAAGAGACAACAAGAAATGAAATTATATGTTTAATCATGTAAATCATTTTGAATAAAACAATCAGTTTTCCCAGGTACACTTTATTAAAAGTACAATACCTTGGAAGGTTGATATCCTTCCAATACATCACCTTCATTACGGTGCATTTATCTTCTAGCCCTCTTAGAAGTTCATATTCAGGTTACATTTCCATGCATGCACAAGATTGATTAAAGCTTTGTCTGAAATCTTAATTTATTCATTCTCATTCATTAGATGAATCACTGGGACAGCAACGCTATAAACATTCGGCATGCCTTTCACCAGTTAACTTAGTAAGCTGTGTATCCTCAGTTGCCCCATGCATTGCTTTTTATTCCGCATGATGTCATTTACCTTGTGTTGTTTGACGCTCAGCCATGCCTAATGCATGTTTAATATGGAAAGCAACAGATTGTTTTTCCAACCAAAATGTAGAGAGTTTAAAGAAATGGTTCTTTTTTTTTACAGATTGTAAACCAAGGGGATTTTGAAACTCATTTATCTCTCATAAATAGGGTATATAGTGGGTTTGATATATTTTCCTCTTCCAATTTGTTAGAGCATAGTATTATTGCACAAATGCTTGCCTCTGGCTGCTAAAGGGTTAAACATATAGGGATCCATTTAAGAAGCTGTGAACGCTGCTTTAGAGCTCCTTTGGAAGCAGTAATAAAATTATAAATACAATGAACAAATACAGAATAAACCTGTAAAACTCAATAATAAAAATCAAATATAACAAAAAAAGTATATATGCTGTGAAGAAAAGAATATGTATAAAAAGTCCAAGTTAGTAGTTGCAAAGCATTTTCCTTTAGAATCGATGATCTAAAAAACAGGGCAATTGTAAAATCCCATTGGATAATCAGGTAAAAAAGAAATCCACAATATTGTCACTGTAGATTAAAGGGGAGGTGCTGTGTATGATACTTATTGATAAGAAAATGGAAGGGGGAGATCCACCTAAGCATACACAAATAGCACTCCAGAGTCCAGAAAAAGCGTTAAGAGAAAAATTGTCAATTGTTTATTCGCAACAGGACAAATATCAAATGGTCAGGGGTAAGGTACTAAGACTCTAAAATTAAAAATATAATTTTTATTAAGATAAAACTAAAAAACAGGGTTTGTATTAAAATTACGCCCTGGGGCAAGATAGAGAGTGATTGATTTTGCTTATACTGATAATATAATAGTATCAAATGGTCTCCTTGATTTAATAAATGAACAATAAATGTGTTCCTAACCTGAAATTGAATCACTAGCAGCAGTATATCGCTAGAGATATGATTGGTGCATACAATAGCAGGCAGGAGTAACAAAGGGTGCCTGTGACAAAGCCGATCAGCAGTGAAACATGTTAGGGCT
The DNA here is from genome assembly GCA_905336975.1 of Bombina variegata variegata. Classification (NCBI taxonomy): domain Eukaryota; kingdom Metazoa; phylum Chordata; class Amphibia; order Anura; family Bombinatoridae; genus Bombina; species Bombina variegata. Next base: position 3,358 of record CAJPDP010617812.1, read on the forward strand.
TTGGTGAGGAGTCTAGGGAACTCCTGTGTTTTAGGTTAGCGTCCTGGAGGCACGAGTAGCGTGATCTCATTACTTTTGATTGCTTAATGGTCTACCTATACCGTTACTGATACTGAACGAAGAGTACCTTTCTGGGCTTGTAGGGTTTGGGATGCCTGCAATACATTATTACTATAATAACATACTGCATTTATCTCCCGCAAGTTTAACAATGGTTGCCGGTTTATGTGGTTACGTATCCATACTTAATTTATGAGCTAACTCTTAGCTCATGTGTACCGCATAAGGCATCAGCACTCAATGGAGCCCATTTATCAAGCTCCAGAGGGAGCTTGAGGGCCCATGTTTTCTAATGACCGCTGCACCATAACCCTGTCCGCCTGCTCTGAGCAGACGGACAGACATCGCCGAAAATCAACCCAAATCTACAGGGGGGCGGCGTTGCACCAGCTGCTCACAAGAGCTGCTGGTTCAATGCTGAATACGGAGATCGTATTGCTCGCTCTCCGCATTTAGCGAGGTCTGGCGGACCTGATCCGCACTGTCGGATCAGGTCCGCCAGACCTTTGATAAATATCTCCCATTGTCCTTATTACACTTGGCATATCCACATATTGTGCAGTTACACAAGAACTGTCTCAAGAGAGTATCTGTGGCTCTATAAGAGTGGTTACCTTGATCTGGTGTTAACCTTATGTGCCTTGTAAAAAAACGGGAGGTTGGCACTATGCTCCCAATCCTTATATGGATATATAGATTTTAGCTGTGGAATTATATTTGCCTATATATATCACTTTACATTATAGCGATTCACGTTCTATTGTGGTAATTCTGAGCTCAATCTCCCATATTTAAGATCATAATTGTGCTGGTTTGCAAACCTGGTACTAACCACCGGTATACTAACAAAAGCCCAATGCTACCTTTGCCTGATAATGTATGCACCAATCACGTCTCTAGCAATGCAATGTTGCTAGTGATTTAATTCTGAGGCACATATTTTAGGACTTGGGACGCCTGTAATATATTACTATTACAATATAATCCAGTAATTTACTGCACATATACACTAAGAACGTCGATTTGTGTAGTTACACATCAACATTGAACCCTTGAGCTAACCCTTAGTTTATGTATACTGCATCATGTACCAGCGCTTATTCCCCACTATACCTGGAATATTTGTACCATGTACTTATCTAGTAACTGCTCACAGATATTCTTCTTCTAGGGTTACATAAAAGAGAGATTTTCACTTATATGCATTATATTAAATGGGAGACTACTATGCTTCCAAACATTCATGTGGATATGCAGATATGAACTTTTGAACTTTATTTGCCAATATACATCACTAAAATCTATTATAGTAATGTATATTACAGTGATGTATGTTCAATTGTGGCAACTTTGAGTTTAACCTTCCACATTTAGATTACAATCATTTTTGGGTTGGTTTACAGACTTTATACTGACCATTTATAGACTAATAAGGGCCCAGACTGTTACTCCTGCCTACTATTGTATGCACCAATCATATCTCTAGCGATATACTGCTGCTAGTGATTCAATGTCAGGTTAGGAACACATTTATTGTTCATTTATTATATCAAGGAGACCATTTGATACTATTATATTATCAGTATAAGCAAAATCAATCACTCTCTATCTTGCCCCAGGATGTAATTTAAATATGAACCCCGTTTTTTAGTTTTATCTTAATAAAAGTTATATTTTAAATTTAAATTTTAGAGTCTCAGTACCTTACCCATGACCATTTGATATTTGTCCTGTTGCGAATTAACAAGTGACAATTTTTTGCTTAACGCTTTTTCTGGACTCTGGAGTGCTATTTGTGTATGCTTAGGTGGATCTCCCCCTTCCATTTTCTTATCAATAAGTATCATACACAGCACCTCCCCTTTAATCTACAGTGACAATATTGTGGATTTCATGAATAGGGCAGTAGTCTCTAAACATTTAAGGTAGTGCCATTGGTTTCTTATCTCTATAGACTCCTGGTTGTGTAATGGGCCTTTTCATATGCAGGGGAGGGAGCGAGTGTCTGCTCTTCTTGCTTTCCAAACCCATTTCAGTGGGTGTCCCAGCCTAACCTAATCAACAGCGCTAAACTGGGAGCTTCTAAGTAAGTTTTTAAAAGGTTTTATACTGTATTTCTATATCAGTATCTGTGCATATTCTTCTTTATAATAGTGTCTATTACATGCAGTTATATGAAAATTGGTGTATACAGATACTTTAAATGGGCGAGACTCTGTGACAGAGGAGAAGTCTGGAGTTGCTGTCAGACACTGAGGTCTCAGCCCACCCTGGAATAGAAGGAGGGGGGAGGAAAGAGGGTGTGAGGAACTGAAGCTAAGCTGGCTATGCACCATGTAAGTTAAAAACAAAGTATAGACACCCTAGATCTTGACATTAAACAACAGGCATTCATGTGTGTCTAGTTTAGTTATTTTAAAGTTGTTTTAAAAAAAGTTTGTTTCATCAAAGAAATGTTTTACTTATCAAGCAGGGAAGAGTCATGTCCTGATTTCTAACGGATTGGATTTGCTTTTAGTTTTTCCCAACATAGCTGGGATGAGGTTTGCAAGGGAAGTACATATGTACACACAAGGGGAAATAGTCCTTGTAATTAAAGGTGTTTGTGAAACATCTTGTAGTAGGATAAGCCCAGTTACCTTATTTTATACACCAATAGCATGTGCAGTCTGTTTATCAGATAAACTTTATCTATGTTGGTGTCTGTATATCTATCAGTTTATGGTCAGCAGGCCAGATTCTCTGCAGAATGCTGACCTGTGCAAGATAATGTATTTGCTGCAGATTCAACCTTATCAGTTTCATCCCAAAATGAAAGGTGACCTGTTTGGCTCTTAATGTTACTGTGCCTTGATATAGATAGCTATATATTGTACCAAAATACCATTAGATATAGGTATAAATATTTATTTATGAATAAATAGAACATATTCTGTAATGTGCAGAACATTGGAAATGAAATATTCATGTTTTCATGTTGGGTTGGCATATATGAGAATATGCAATCGTGTTTGCGCGAGAGTGGTGTGTTAGGTTTTTTTCCCCACTTTCTTTTCTCCATTGATTCCTATGGAGGAATATGTGAACGTGCACACGGTATTCTAACTTCGGACGAATGCAAAAACCTTACTTCTAACACAATTAACACTCAAGCAGGAGCGTTAATTTGCCCTGTGCTTGTAATCTGGCCCTTTGTCTTTCATGGTATGAATATGTGGTTTTAACTGTCTCCTCTTTAAATCTCTAGCTAGTAATCTGCCTGGTGTATCACTAAATTCATAATATCGTTGTTGAAGGCATAAAGCGTTACGTTGATGTTCCACGATAAGCAGGATGTCGTTTCTGGCCTGTGTTAATAAAGAGAGTGTTTTTTTATTTGTGGCTCTTACATTTTAATTAAGGAAAAAGTGATTTCCGCAGAACATAATTTATAAACCAAATGCTCCTGTTCCTTGCCACGCTTGTGAAAGCTTTTCTGCGTTTAACCAGTCACTGAGTGACGGATATAACTAGATGTCAGTTGTGCATTCCAGGTTAGTTTTAACTTAAATTGTCACTTTGTTTAATTTAATTTTTATCGCAATACATTATTTTAGTGTATTACATTTAGCACTTTTGTATGCATTACCAAAATGTTTGCCTACAGTGTCCCTCTGTGCAGTGAGATAAATCATGTACAGTGTTTATCACACTGCAAAAAGCAGTGAATAGCTGAAGTAAGGGTAAGCAGGCCCGGCGCTTGCATAAGGCAGTGTGAGCAGCTGCCTTAGAGCGCCCAAGCAGGGGGGGGGGCGCAATCTTGGAGTGGCAGCTGGCAGGCATGCAACAGCCAACACTGACATATATATTTTTTTTTTGTTTATATTTTTTTATTGAGGAAGTAAATACATCCCGGGACAAATTTGTCCCACTTTGACACAAAAATATATGAGCATATACAAATTGTAGGTGCCCCCAGTAAAGGAGCTACAAGACACAGGTGTTATCCAATGCTCTTATTAAATACACAGGTAATACGCTTAAAAAGAGATTCTAGAGTGCAAAACTAACAAGTAGCATAACACAACTTCCCATGTTATAATAGATTTACATCATAAATTAACACTCACATATGTAGGGTCCAAGAAATAAAGTCTGGCTAGGCCCACAGGCTTATCTCAGATTGACACCAGGACCAAGTGGAGGTTGAGAGTAACATTCATTCAAAATCAATACAAAGCAGCGATACATTAACATTGTAAAAAATATGAAATACATCTGGAGCCCTAAACTCAAAGCCCGCTGAATCTTAGATATCTGGGTTCACCGTGTCTTTAATGTCTTATTGTTACAACTGTATTAAAATAAAACTAAATTCACTCTCAAAGCTAGAGCAGTAGGAAGGAAAATTGCAAAATACATATCCCCCAGACAGCTAGAAGCCACTCTTGGACTTCTGGACATAATGAGATGACGCAACAGGCCACTTATGCTCAGGCGACTTTTGGGCCTTTAGAAATGTGTGAAAGTTACTACGAATGCTATCACAGTAAATAATACTATTAAGTTATATGGGCCACTTTTGGACCTCTAGAAACTATAAAGACGCTTCAATAAAAAAAATAAGATGCTGTTCGGGATAAAGTATTTGCATAATAAACTTTACTTAAACTTTCACCTCCTTAAACAAACTAAAGCCACTCTTGGCATTTAAAAATATATCACGGTAGCTATAGGAGGTTATCTGACAGTATAAGAACCATTTTTGTACCTTCTGAGAAAGTATAATTTTATGCAGCATAAAAACTATTATATGCAGTATATCTCTATAACAAGTAACACATTCGCAGTACTTTTAAATTATCTAATAATTATATAGTTTTTGCTCACGCCTAGGGCATGCGCTTTAGGTTGGGCAGAGGCTACCTAACTCTGCCTAAGATTACGGAGGGTTTCATTCACCCCTAGCCGCAATAGTATGGGGGGGGGGAGCCCTTATATAACTTCTCTCGTGTTCATGAAAATATGATAACATGTAGGTTAAAACAGCATATATAATAATGCCTTTACTATAATATGGAGTTAAGTATTTAAGTCAGTCTTGAGCCCTTGCACGGTATTCCCAACTCAAGAAATAAAGTTATTGGACTCTTGATAAGTGCTCCTAAACAATGAATTACAACATAGTAAAACTTTATGAATAATAGGTATATTCCCTAAGAACATGTCAAATTAGAGAACAGAATACACAGTTATTATGGCTTATTGTTCTAATGCTAAAAGCTAAATTGAGTGGAATTTAATTCAGCACATAAACAAGTATCTAAGGGGTTATCTGCAGCATGAGGTACAAACAATTCTTACATGTGCAGAAAATAATATGAAGATTAGCAGAGTCAGATAACTCTAACTAGGGATCTACACAGGCTTAGGAGGTACTATTAGGCAAAGGAGAATACTTTTATTCAGATCTCAGCCACAAAGCTAATACTCAAAATATATGCTAGAGCAGAATAAAATGGTCTTCTTTTGGACTCATATATGTGCCTACAATGCATAAAAGATGTTCCAGGGTAAAAGCTGTAGTCTCCCCAGGGGGTCAAGAGGGATGAGTCTTACTATACTATGTGAGCTCCGTATGCTCCTGATTAAGTTGATGTGCTTAATGTACAATAAAACTACAAGCAATAGTAACATTTTACATGGGATCTCTATATACTACAAAATTATTCAGGGAGAATTATATGCTTTTTGTACTATCTCGTCCACAGACAGTACATTAAGACTACTATAAGACTGGAAAAAATCTATGAGGGAAAGAGACCCAGCAAAATTATTTAATTAGATCTTGTGGTGAGTTTCATGCAGCAAAATATAAGCCTCATGACAAATATAACGAGTCCAGCTAAGGTAGACTCCTACCCAAGGAGGCTTCTATTACATACTAAATAATTAGTAAGAGGTTATATTATAGAGCTAAAATGATATTATAGCTGAGGAGACATATGTGTGAGATTGTGGTATAGTTAAGCACAGCTATTTAACATAAATAGTGTAATGCACAGATATACCTAATATAATGTACCTAAGTCAGCAGCTAAAGCATGGAGAGTACATTGTGTATGTTGAACATAAGACAAATCCCAAATGGCTGCTAGCAATATACAGTAAGCATTGTACTAGACATTAAAATCTAGTCGTGGCTATAGAACTAGAAAATATCACATATGTCCCACACTGCAAACACAAAAACGCTACCAGACTCCATAAAGGCATAATCTCCACCATTGCAGGTTTCATTTTATAGTCGCCCACACAGTTTAATAGGCTTTACAGTTGCCATTAAGCCCTGATCATACTATCCACAGTCTACCCGACCCCAGCTTTCACCATCCTCAATGCATAGGGGGCCTAAAGGCCCTGTGAATTCCTTCGCACCTGGTGGACATTAATGAACAGCAGGGCCAGAACATCCCCATCCAGTTCATGGTGTCGGAAGCCCAGAAAGCTGGAGAGGTCTACTGGGGTCCTCTGCAACATCCACCTTGTGAGATCTCTGTCCTCCGGTCTGGGCTTGTGTGTGGGCTGCGGAGATGGCAAGGTAAATAGCGACCCTGTCTGCAGGTATGGGGCAACTCTTACTGCTGTAGTCACTCCCTCCACCTCCAGGCAGTGCAATGGGCTGCAAGTCGAAACATCTCTCTGTTGCGCAGCAACAATCTTTTCAATTCTTTTACAGAACTTCCTTTCAAAGTCTGCCATAAGTTCCAAAAATATAGGGCCCAGCTCCTCCATGGTCACCGTAGTCCCAGTAGAGAAGGTAATAGTTTAAAATATTGGGCTCAAACAATGCAGAGATCCTTCATTCGACAATAGGTGTAGCTTGACCAATTTTTGGAAGCCCCTACGAAAATCTGGCAAGGCCTTATTGCAGAACACAAAACTGCATGTGAAGATGGCAGAGTGCCGTTTTCCCGCCAGAGATATTTTACTTCTACAGTCTTTAGGTGAATGAATGAGTTGCTGCGTGATGCAGCGGTTATATCTCCATCGTAGATAGAAAAATATATCATACATGTGACTGCCACTGGCATGTACGGGCTCTCCCAGAGGGAAAGGTAAATATACAGCCAGATAACAGCTCCTCTGTTCTGAAGCGTATCCGTGAGTTATGTGTGTTGCCTAAGCAATCTGCACTGTAGCGGTATAGGGATCTGGCCTCTGTATTGTGTGTTGCTGTAACTGTGGTGCGTTATGCTCACTGGCATCTTCCTTGGTCAGATATTGTCTCCGTTGTAGACGCTAGCTCACAGCATGCTGGCCGATAGTGCAGAGGCCTGAATTGCCTAGTCAGATGTCGGGCGTCACTGGGTGCTGTTGCGCTGATCTACTTTCTCTCTGAACTGGCCAGTCCATCCCCCCCACTATCCCCTAAGTGCTGGTAGTCTAGGTTCCATAAATTATGCAGTTGATGGCTAATTCTGTGCATTTCAAAATGGAGCAGTGCTTGTGTGCGGCCATCAATGTTCGCGGTCGGCTCCACCCCCCCATATTTTTTTTACGCAGCCCAACACTGACATATTTTTTTTTAACACAGCCCAGTAACATTAAATGCACATTTTTTGTGTTTGTGAATCGCGATCACAGACAGTTTCACAGCGCATTGCAGTGAGCGCACAAAGTATTGGCTGCCTGCCAATGTTATCCCAGCCTGGGATAACAAAGTTAGCCTGCACGCACGTGTTGTAGTTTGTGAGTGTGACGCAACATCCATGCACACTGCAGAGCCTAATGCTGGAGGAGCTGAAATGACTGTGTGTGTGTCAAAGCCGCCCGGGCACTGTACAGGGATGCTTGGTTCCAGCACAAATAGGTTACATGTGCTGCTGACCACCCTTACTATCCCACTGCTGTGTCCAGCTCTGTGCTCCCACCCGGAGAACTTCTCCCAGCTACAGCGGCAGCCTCATCATGAAGAACCACATGCCCACTGCACTGAGGGAGAACATATCAATATGGAGCGTAGTAAGTCCGCATGGGAAGCAGTCAGTGGTTCTATGATCTATTTCTTCAGACTGTGTCACTCACACTTGGCCCCCTCATTCACTATCACTGGCAGTAATAATCAATTTAGGTGTAATGCACTACCACTGTCTGACTTGTTATGCAGCACAACCACTGTCTGACTGACTTGCTATGCAGCACTACCACTGTCTGACTTGCAGCATAACCAGTCTGATTTGTTGTGCAGCACAACCACTGTCTTATTTGCTAGGCAACACTACCACTGTCTGATTTGTTATGCAGCACAACCACTGTCTGATTTGTTATGCCGAACAACCACTATCTGATTTTCTATGCCGAACAACCAATGTCTGATTTGTTATGCAGGACAACCATTGTCTGATTTTCTATTCCGCACAACCACTGTCTGATTTGTTATGCAGCACAACCACTGTCTGATTTGCTATGCTGCACAACCACTGTCTGAATTGCTATGTAGCACAACCACTGTCTGATTTGCTATGCAGCACAACCACTGTCTGATTTGCTATGCAGCACAACCACTGTCTGATGACTGATGTGCTATGCCGCACAACCACTGTCTGATTTGTTATGCAGCACAACCACTGTCTGATTTGCTGTGCCTCACAACCACTGTCTGATTTGCTATGCTGCACAACCACTGTCTGATTTGCTATGCTGCACAACCACTGTCTGATTTGCTATGTAGCACAACCACTGTCTGATTTGCTATGCAGCACAACCACTGTCTGATTTGCTATGCAGCACAACCACTGTCTGATTTGCTATGCAGCACAACCACTGTTTGATTTGCTATGCAGCACTACCACTGTCTGATGTG
>CAJPDP010617937.1:0-11320 GCA_905336975.1 Bombina variegata variegata
AACCTATGGCTGTCGTCAGCAGGGGTGTGTGGAGCCGGCTCCTCTGTGATAGGTCCGTTGCTGGATCGGCTCCTGGCAATGATATCTCTGGAGCTAAATTCGGGAACAACATAGCTTCATTCACACCGGCTGTGCTACACTGTAAAGGGTCAAACTTGGCATGAAGCAAACTAAAAAAACGGAGCACCAGCTGGTGGATATTAAAAGTTCAACATTTATTGGTTCTAGTTAAAAACGGATATCAAAGGTATATGAAACAATTACTATCATGACAGAAAGCATCATGACAAATAGGACATCAGCCAGATGCAGCTGACGCTTTTCGGCTCCAGGCTGTAGTCAAAGCTGTTAAATCTTAAAATGTAAAACCGCCATTTAAAGGTATAGACAGATGCCTATTGGATGATTGATTTCAATTAACTATCAACTCTCATGGTTCACTGTAAGTTTAACTCTCAATCTACTGAAAGGGTGATTACATACAAAAATTGAAGAATAAATATCAAAATTGTTATTAAATGTTGTTAGTCGTTCTTAAACATATTTAGGAAAGTAGTTATTTCATAAACATTATATTATGTATATAAGCAAATATAAATAAAGCTATAAAATGTCTTCTACATGGGCTAATGCTGGTCTATTAACAATTGGATCATGGACCATAACCTAAACAATAGTCATTTTTAACTGCACAGAGAGATGCCAGTTTCTTGCGCTCTTACCCAGTACCTTCTGTTATCACTTCATAAATATATAAGGGTCTTCTTGTTTGTATGTATTCAGACCCATTACATTAGCTGTACAAAGAGGAAAGTGACAGTATATAGAGAGACTACTGCCAGAAGTTTATTAGGTCGTAATCTGAATTTAGACCTTCTGGACATCTGGTCTTCAATTTAAAAATCCAGAACACCTCTTTTCTGGCTAGTAGTCTCTCCCTGTCACCTCCTCTGTGTGGAGACTTTACTCTCTCAATGCACGTCCACCTGAGAGGGTAATGTTTATGAAAAAACTACTTTCCTAAATATGTTTAAGAACGACTAACAACATTTAATACTCAATTTGGAATTTATTCTCCAATTTTTGTATGTAATCACACTTTCAGTAGATTGCGAGTTAAACTTACTGTGAACCATAAGTGTTGATAGTTAATTGAAATCAATCATCCAATAGGCATCTGTCTATACCTTTAAATGGCGGTTTTACATTTTAAGATTTAACAGCCTGGGGCCGAAATGCATCAGCTGCATCTGGCTGATGCCCTATTTGTCATGATACTTGTCATGATAGTAATTGTTTCATATACCTGTTTTTAACTTGAACCAATAAATGTTAAACTTTTACTATCCACCGGCTGGTGCTCCGTGTTTTCTAGTTTTCTTCATGCCAAGTTTGACCCTCTACAGTGTAGCACAGCTGGTGTGAGTGAAACTACATTGTTCCCGCATTTAACTCCAGAGACATCATTGCCAGGAGCCGATACAGCAACGAACCTATCACAGAGGAGCTGGCTCCACACACCCCTGCTGACGACAGCCATAGGTTCTTCTTCATTGGCTAGCAGCAGTATTGTTCGGCTAGCATCATCGTTTGGTCATCAAAACCACCAGTCGGAGTGAAGAGATTGAGAAGGGGTGTATCCGCCAAGCCCACGGATGCCAAGATGCAGGGAGGAGTGAGTCAATCTTACTCACCAAAGAAGTTTACTGTGGAGGCGGCCGGGGACACACTGAGGAGCGGGACTCATACAGCGCTCTTTCTACAAACGCCACCAGTAGTGGTTAATACAGATGAGCAAACCCTGCAAGTCCTTTTCTGCTCCGTACCTCCTGAAAGTACCAGGTGAGATAAGCCGCATACTTCACTGTGTTAGCCTTCATAGTGGGCACCCATTTTGTGACTGCATAGTTTTTGCACAGGTCCGTATTGCAAATTATAGTACTTACAAGGTATTTTGTACTATATCTGATCCTTTACTTTACAATATGTGCACACCTGAGGATTGACTTTGTTGTGGTGGTGTATATTATATACTGAGGCATGGGTCAAGCCTTTCCCTTTTGGTGGAATATAATTGTACAGCACTCTAGGTTCAGGATCTTTCCAAAGGGAACATGGATACAGAGGATACCACAGTTGTAAGACCCTCTACACATTATTTTTCTTAAAGAAATGCTCAAGAAAGGGATGTGCTAAACCAAGATGTGGATATTGTGTTTACTTTGGACAGATCTAAATTTGCCCTCTTTGATGAAATGGAACATTTTATACTCAAAGAAAATAAACTTAAATGGGACATCTGGACACTGGAGAATTATTTGAAACTCAAACTAATTCCCAGGGGACTAAGATTAAATAAGTTTCCCACATTTACAACTGAGGACAAAATGTTTATTGATGCATTGAATAACACATTGTCTGAGTGTTCATTTAAATTAATGAATCTGTTAATAGAGTTTAAAATGACCCAGATACAAGAGATTTCTTCCAAAATTACACTAGTACAGGAAGAGCTGAACAAAAGATGCGAAAGTGCGGATTTTCCAAAGTTTGACAAATTATTACATGATGCCATTACTGAGGCCAAAAGATTACTTTTGGAAATCAAACACAATAAATTTGTAAGAGACCAATCTGACTACACTAATAACACCATTTACATTTGGAATAGGAAAGAGAGGTACCAAAAAAGAAAAGAGTATAACCAAACAAATGATTATGATAGGCCAGGTAGGGGATTTAGAGGTAGATGGAGAGGAAGAGGCAAAGGAAGACACAATAGGAGAATACGCTTCTCAGAAAGTGAAGCTGATTCAACAGGAGACAGTTCAGTGTCAGGTGATGAAGAGTTATCTAAGATATCATTAGACACACAACTACACACTATAAAGGAAAAGAACTCCAACCAGGCACCACAGATTGTAAGAACAAAAGAAACCTCCACAGCTCCAGTACTCCCCCTTTATCAAGATATGAAACTCAAGCTACAGTTAACCAATATCATAAAGAGACACCAAATAACGCTGAGCGTGAAGAATTAAATCAGGTTTTTTCCTTTCCCCCTCCGACAAGAGACGGCGGGGGGTCAAGGTGGAAAAGAGGTATACAAGGGGGGTTACCCGCTAAGGACACGACAGACACGATACCAATGAACAATATCATTAATTTATCAAGTCACCAACTAAGTGCCATTGAGTTGAAGGTCCTTAATCTAGGCTTAGGTTTTGTCCCAACCAGTTCATTTAATCTATTTAACACCCTTCTCGATGTGAACAAATTTATCAGAAAAATTAACCTAAAAAAACATTTCTCCAGCTCAGCCTTTGAAACCAATACAGCTTATTCAGAGAATATAGCCCCACTGGAAACTATAGATTCTAATATAATTACCCTGGATTTCCAGGATCAGTGTGGACTTGTTGTATTAGAATCATTGGAAAGAGAAGGTGAAGGTGCCCAACAGATAAAACAATATCAGACACCGAAATTAAAATGTCCATCCAAATTCTATCCAATACAGAGCAGGGGCAATACTTCTAAAAATTTCAAAAAAGGGTAGAGAGTGATCTCACTAATTTGTTCTACAAACAGAAGAAGATTAAGAACAATCTTAACAAAAAGGAAAGGGAGGCTCTGAACAAACTTGGCTCTAATCCAGAACTTGTAATTCGCGCCACTGATAAGGGCGGATCAGTGGTGGTGATGGATAGGGCCAATTTTGTAAAAGAAACCTTAAGACAATTATCTAATGTACACGATTATAGGGTTCTCAACTCTGATCCCACAAAACTTTTTAGTAGAAAACTAAAGGATTTGGTCGATGATGGCATATACCAAGGCCTCATTGACAAAGATAAAGGTATCTACCTTATTCCTACATACCAAATCCTACCAGTATTTAACCATCTCCCCAAAGTCCATAAGTCTTTGGTTAATGTATTGGGGAAACCAATCGTTAGTGGTATTGGATGTTTACTCGAGCATCTATCGGAATGGCTAGATCTGATTCTTCAACTGATGGTATCAGACCTATGGAGTTATGTTAACCATTCAAAACACATTCTAACGCTAGTTTCTGATGTGGAATGGAAAGAGATATTTAAAGGGCTAACTGTGGATGTTAAAGCCTTATACTCTTCCATACCGCATGAAAAAAGAGCTTTTGGCTATAGCATACTTCATGGATGTTTACCATGGGCAAAACATTGAACTCTGTGACTTTGTACTTAGAGTAACTGAATTTCTGCTGCAGCACAATTACTTTGAATTCGAGGGGTTTTTCTATCTCCAGATCTGTGGGACCGCTATGGAGGCCAAGTTTGCCCCATTATACGCCAACCTTTTCATGGGTTGGTGGGAGCGGTCCCACATTTTTGGGGATGGAAACCCCTTTGGTTCAGAGGTGGTTGTTTATAAGAGATTTATAGACGATCTTTTGTTTATTTGAAGGGGTAATGAAGCAGGTATCCATCAGTTCATCCAATATTTAAGTCTCAATGATTTGGGTATTGAGTTCACTTATGAGGGGAACCAAACCAGTATCAACTACTTGGACCTCACCCTGATAGGTACCAAGGGTGAGACAATTTCAACTACAGTGTACAAAAAGCCCATCTCTGGCAATGCCCTTTTACATGCTTCAAGTTGTCACCCCAGAAGCGTGTTCAAGGGCATAGCAAAATGACAGTTTATACACATCAAGCGTAACTGTTCAGAAGAGACAAAATTTCAAGAAGAATCAGAGAAACTAGCCAAGCGCCTTGAGGAAAGGGGGTACCATAAGAAAACCATAGGCACAGCTGCTAAATCTGTTAACAAACTAAATAGAATGGACTTATTAAAGCCTAAAGACCTCAAGTTGATAAACAACAAATTTGGTAAGGATGATATTTTGTTCATCACTGATTATTCCAAGCAATATAATCAAATCTGTGATGTGATAAAAAAACATCTCCCTATTCTAAAGGCTGATGAAAAACATAATGGAATTGACAACAAAAAACTGTCGATTTGCTTACAAACGACAAAAAACTATAGGGAATGTAGTAGCCCCCACTAAACTTCCCACCACACTACAAAGAGAATACGCGATCGGGTTTGTGCAAGAGTCAGGTGTTATTTTTATTTCCATTTTATGGGGGAATACGTGAATGGGCATTAGATATTCTATGTTCTGGTTAGCTCGCAAATTAAAACAGTTTACTTTCAACTCGTAATACGAGCGCAACCTGACGAGCGCAAAAATCTTACTTCTAGTGAAATTAACGCTTGAGCAGGTAGGAGGAATGCAATAAGGAAATTTCTTTAGAAATATCAGCCAATAGCAAAAAGAAAATAACCTAATGTGTTAGAGCATATTAATATTGGACTTGCATTGCTTGCATAAAACTTATGGGGATCAATCATAATTCTTTTTTTTTTTTTTTAATTATCTAATGATTTTCAACATACATTAATGTCTATGAGGTTTTTGTAGATAAATCATTTGATAACTTTGTCTAAAGGATTGTTGTTAACCGCTATGTGTTTAACTCATATAGGAATAGATATACAGATATTGAGATATATATAGATATATAGATATGTACAGAAATATGTATTTACAATAAAAAGGGCATTATCCTGTAAGTGGAAAACATTGAAATGTTCAATATGCAACCCAAAAAATACTTAAAGGGATAGTCTAGTCAAAATTAAACTCTTATGATTCAGATAGCGCATGCCATTTTAATCAACTTTCCAATGTACTTTTTTCATCACATTTGCTTTGCTCTCTTAGTATTCTTTGTTGAAAGCTAAACCTAGGTAGGCTCAAATGATAATTTTTAAGCCTTTGAAGGACACATCTCAGTGCATTTTGACAGTTTTTCCCAGCTAGACAGCACTAGTTTATGTGTGCCATATAGATAACCTTGTGTTGACTCCTGTTGAGTTATTTATGAGTCAGCATCGCTGGCTAAAATTCAAGTCTGTCAAAAGAACTGAGAAAAGGGGGAAGTCTGCTGAGGCTTAGATACAAGGTAATCACAGTGGTAAAAAGTATATTAATATAAATGTGTTGGTTAGGCAAAACTGGGGAATGGGTAATAAAGGGATTAGCTATCTTTTTAAAGAATGCAAATTCTGAATTAGACTGTCCCTTTAAAGTCCATCTTGACTGTCCAATACTTGTTTTATCCTTAAAATGTGTCTACTTTTTGACTAGTCCTGTCTGTGTCAGAATTACAAATAAAGTTTTGCATTCATGGTTCTCACCCAGCTCATCCCTTACTATGAAGTTTCCAGATCCAATTTTATTTTTTCCCCAACAATGTCCAGACTATAGGATTTTCATGTTCAATTCTAATTCCAAGTAGCTGACCCAGTATCTTCCATACCACAAAATTACTAGGACTATTTTCTGCCTCCCTTTTGCTAACTATCCCTGTACCAGATTATGAGATTGCCAAATCATATCTAGTCTGCTTCTTTCCCTGTTCTGGCCATGCTTGTACCCTCCTCATCAACACATAGGGAGAGATTTAATAAGCAGCGGATGCTGCTATCTCCGCAGTCTGGTGGCGGGCTGCAATCATCCTGATCAGATATGATNNTATGATCGAGATGATTGACACCCCTTGCTAGCGGCCGATTGGGCGCAAATGTGCAGGGGATGGCATTGCACAAGCCTTTCACAAGAAATGGTTGTGCAATGTTAAATGCCGACAGCGTATTCTGTAGGCATTTAGAGATTCCGGGTGGACATGATTCTCTACAACGAATCATGTCTGCCTGGTAAATGATAAATTGACCCCTTACTCATTAGATTCCAGTAACATATTTGTAAAAGATCTACAAATACTAGCAAACAGATTCTTACAGGTATATAGCTCAGACAGATAAGAAACAGAATAATATTTGTGACTACAAAAATACAGTGCTTATTATTAACCTGTAATTCAGTGTGAAAACTATTTTAAATAATGTATAATTTAATCTGTCATAGCTCATAAGAGGTTTAATCTAGCGTGTATATAGGAAATAATACAATATCAAATTTAAACAAGTCTCTTTTTTCTAGCAATATATACACTTTTAACTATCATAATAAATAATACAGTGTGGAACACACTAAAACTTACTTTAAAATATTTTTTTATGACATTGCTTATTAAAATTAGAGGTATAGGGGTATAGGGGCCGATTTATCCGTATGGAGCTTGATGCCCCTGTTTCCGCACAAGCCTTTAGGCTCGCCAGAAACAGAAGTTATGAAGAAGCGGTCTAAAGACCACTGCACCATAACAGGTCCACCTGCTCTGAGGCGGCGGACAGAAATCAACCCGATCGAATACGATCGGGTTGATTGACACCCCTCAATTGGCCGTAAATCTGCAGGGGGCAGCATTGCACCAGCAGTTCACATGTACTCTCGCACTATGATAAATATACCCCATAAACTTCAAAAATATACCTGTAATACCATATAGATAGGATTATACTGAAACTGAACTTTAAAGGGATATAAAACACATTTTATATATGCAAAGTACATATCAGCAAATCAGAACTGCATCGCAAAAGATAAGCATAGAAAATATTTTTAAAGAGCATTTGAACTTCAGTAGCACAGCAGTGATATAACCTTTAAAAAAGCCTATTGAGTAATATTTATCTTGTCTGTTCTGCAGTGGCCAGATAGAGATATAAGCTACTATGCTGATCGAACAAACATTGTGAAGAATGTAACAGAATAAGACTTTTTAATTCTGGATTATACATTTAACCTTTCACAGATTTCTTAAATATCAAGGGCTAGATTACAAGTGGCACGCTATTTGGAGCACCCACTCGAGCATTATAATCACTAGAAGTAATCTTTTTTTGTGCATGTGAGCAAAACCCGACGCATGCTAACTAAAGGACTTCGGATATCGTCGCCGAGCCAACGTATTCTCCCCATAGACTTCAATAGAGAGCACACAAGAAAAAGCCTAACACTTATCACTCGCACGATAACCTGACAGGAGTTGTTATTATTTCACATTCCAATGTTCTTCACATAAAGGAAAATGTTATTTTTATTATTAAATATATATCACCATGTATATCTGTACCAATACCTGTGTATTTATGTCTATAGATATATAGATATAGCTATATATTTTACAATAAAATTATCAGATAATATAGATATATAGAAATATGTATTTAATAATAAAAGTAAAAAAAAAATTCTATGTGAAGGACATTGGAATGTAAAATATAAACATATTTGGTGAGTCAATGGCAAAAGGCATATTTGTGCAGAGACCAATCAGCAACTAGTAGGTATGTTTTTCAACAAAAGATAGAAAGAGAACGACGCAAAATAAATCATATAGACAAATGAAACAGTAAACCAAAAAAATAACAAAAGACAACAGGCACTGGGGCCGAATTATCAAGCTCTGAATGGAGCTTGATGCCCCTGTTTCCGCACGAGCCTTCAGGCTGCTCCATAACTGGTCTGCCTGCTCTGAGGCTGCGGACATCAATCTGCCTGATCGTATACGATCAGGCTGATTAACACCCCCTGCTAGTAGCCGATTGGCCGCGAATCTTCAGGGGGCGGCATTGCACAAGCAGTTCACAAGAACTGCTTTTGTAATGATAAATGCCGACAGCGTATGCTGTCGGCATTTATCGATGAGCGGCGGACATGATACGCTACATCGTATCATGTCCACTCGCACTTTCTTAAATCGGCCCCACTGAATCATTTTTATATCTGTTTTTTTTCTTCCATTTCATTACGGAACAAATTAACCTTTATGTTCTTCTAGTAAGTATGAATATCAGATCAGATTTCCACTTGATTGAATAATTATAAAATGTCTGAAATCTAGACATCGCTTTCTGTTCAAATGAGTTTCAATTATGCAGATGGATAACATATTTGATAATCCATAGATAAAGGGAAAATACATTATTTCCATTTATTTAAAAACATTTGTATTTTTTTTTTTAGCTCTCCTTTGACATCTGCTTTTTCTATTATTAGTTGTGGATACATATTCTGTAATAATGTGCTAGACATAGGAGATTGTTTTTAATCCACTGCACTAATATTAACTTCCTAGCTAATAATGTTACAGTTTTAATAAAACCATGGGTTTTTGTGCTCACTATTACCATATTTCATTAACCATTAAATATATTCCAATTGTAATAACCAAATCTTTAATAATTCATGAAATGAATAAAGGTTAATAGTTCAATTATTTATGAAAGTGTGCAATGTAAATCTGGGTTGACTTAGCCCATTATTAGGTACACCAAAAAAAGAAATTGTACATTGAATAGTTGCATGTGTAGTGAGTTATGTGCAATATTTCTTGCATTTTGTCAGTTGTTTCCCAATAATTTTGCATATAATACATTGTCAGAAATTGGAGAAAATAAAAGCCTTAAATTTATAAAAGGTATAACAAGAATATTAGACATGATTGTGTTTTATGCGTTGGATGTGCATAACTATTGAGTAGTTGACATATAAAGAACACTAAGGCCCCCATGTACTAAAGGTTGAGCTGACAAGCTTCTCAACTCGAGAAGTTGTCCGCTCGCCTTCGCTACATACGGACAGCGGACAAACAGGATCCGCTGCCCATATGTATCATTGCACGCTCAAGTGAGCATGTAAAGCCCTCCTTCTCTCACACAACCAATCGTGTGAGAGAAGGGACTGTCAATCACTAAGAGCAAGAGAGCGAGCTCTCAGTGATTTCTCCTCGCCATCTCAGAGATGGCGTAGAGTGTAAGAAGCAGCTGTCTAATGAGCATATATGAACCTGCCCCGCAAAGGCTACAGAGCAGCTTACGCTGCTTAGTACATGGAGCCCTAAGAGTCTGATAATAAAAGCATTGTAGTATTGGCGATATTAAAAAAAAAAATCTGTTGTGCAATTAAGATTCCCGGGGGAAATGTTAAAAATGGCTGAAATTAATGTTTGATAGCAGTGTCGCTGAGAAGAGTTTTACTATACACCTCTGTAAGTAGAGATCGTTTCTGATACTAGCAGAATTTTAAAAGCAGCATCGCCACCTACGTACATTGAAGATGTCATGTGAAAGATCCCTTTAGACAGAATTCAATGGAAATACACTTATGAGCAAAGGTAAATCGGCCCCAATGCACCTGTTTCCGCGCGAGACTTCAGGCTCGCCGGAAACAGGAGTTAAGAAGCAGAAGTCTTAAGACCACTGCTCCTTAACTCGTTTGCCTGCTCTGAGGCTGCGGACATCAATCCAACCGATCGCATACAATCGGGTTGATTGACACCCCCTGCTAGCGGCTGATTGGCCATAAATCTGCATGAGGCAGCATTGCACAAGCAGTTCACCAGAACTGCTTGTGCAATGTTAAATGCCAACAGAGTATGCTGGTGACATTCAGCGATGTCGGGTGGACATGAACGCTACAGCGTAAATTGGCCCCTTTGTGTCAACCCAATCTCAACCCCTTTTGTTATAATACAATAGTAAAACTAGGGAATCAATACAACACCTATAGGAGCAGGGGATTGTGGGTATATTGTATATATGTATACACTGTATTATTTATATGTATTATATTATAAAATGCTGTAATATTTGTTTTAAGTCTTGATGTGATTTTAAAAATCCGTTTTTAGCTATGACATGTTTTTCTTTCCCCTTTTTTTTAGGAAGAAGATTTAGTGTACAGGATATTAAAGAACAATTAACTGCTGTGAACAACTACAAAATTATAGTAACTTCTAACCATATTATTGTATTTCATCCTGTTCCTGCAGCTCTTTAAAAAACATGGTGCCAGAAAATGAATCTCTGCCTCTCTGTACTGGGGGCTGCCATCTTGGAGCTCAGTAGGGATGGGCAAATGTTTTGAAACATTTAAATTTTAAAATGAATTCAATACATTTGTTCATTCAAATCAAATTTTGAATGTTCAAATAACATCCTAGGGGCCTATTTATTAATGTGCGAGCGGACATGATACGATGTAGCGTATCATGTCCACCGCACATTGATAAATGCCGACAGCATATGCTGTCGGCATTTATCTTTACACAGGCAGTTTACCAGAACTGCTTGTGCAATGCCGCCCCCTGCAGATTCAGGCCAAACGGCCGCTAGCAGGGAGTGTCAATCAGCCCGATCGTATAGGATCGGGCGGATTGATGTCTGCGGCCTCAGAGCAGGCGGACAAGTTATGGAGCAGCGGTCTTTAGACCGCTGCTTCATAACTTCTGTTTCCGGCGAGCCTGAAGGCTCGCGCAGAAACGGAGGCATCAAGCTCCATTTGGAGCTTGATAAT
>CAJPDP010618006.1:0-12163 GCA_905336975.1 Bombina variegata variegata
AAGGAATGAAGCCATGGAATCTCCTTGTACAGAAGGAAATGATATTAACTGGTAAGCATAATTCATGTTTTTTAACATCTAAAATGCTGTGAGACATGTTGATGTGGGTTGTAGGGGAAAAATCTAACAACTAAACTTTTTACTTCAACCTCTAGATCACTCAGATCCTGTATAGAAATATTAATGACATTATTTAAATGTACTTTCTTTGGTTTATGTTACCCATAAGGCAAGGGATCTAGAGACTTACCCTCCACTGACTACCTTTCTTTCATACAGGTGATGAAAGTCCACAATCCATTACTCCTGGGACTTACTCTTCCCTGCCGCTTAGAGGAGGCAAAGATTCCCAAACCCCAAGAGCTCTATAAAAGTGCCCACAACTCACTGGTAACTCAGTTTGTCTCCACTGGAGGAAAGTGAAGAATGAAGATGTGCATTTAATTATTCATGGAGAGTGGTTCTCAGATTGAGTTTAGGCCCATTTCCCTTCAGAGTGTAGTTTTTTTTGACATAGCAATGCATATGGAGTATGGGTAGTGGCATATTTTTCACCTGTTGGGATTTAGTCACAAGCCATCCACGGGTATCGCAAGGACTTGTCCTTTGCCTCCTCCTGTTAGGTCTTTGATATACTCCTATTCCAGATCCTCTGGTATTATGTTACAAATGGTTTGCCTTCCTACTGGTTTCCTCCAACACTAGGGCACCCTTTGGCCTTTATTTCTTGTATATGTATGGTTTATGTTTTTTTCCTGGCATTCTTTTATAATTCCTAGAATTTTGCAGTTTTTGCAGGATGATTTGGATAAGGTTTTATCTGCCAGTTCTTTGAAGGGTCAGATTTCTGCTCTTTCAGTTTGGTTCCACAAGAAGATTGATAGTGTTCCTGACATTCATGGTTTTGTTCAGGCTTTGGCTAGAATAAAGCCAGTTAGTAAACCAATTTCTCCTCTTTGAAATCTAAATTTAGCTTTGAGATTTTGCAGGCTCTTCCATTTGAGCCTATGCATTAGGAAAGTTGACTTTTTACCTAAAGTTGTGTCTGCAGACAATATAATTTGGGAAATTGTCCCTTCTTTGGGCTAGATTACGATTGGTGTGCTAACTGTTGCATGCAAGTGATAAAGGATTTGTTGCAGCTCTTTGCGTGCGTCGGAAGTAGTGGGCATATTACAAATTGAAAGTAACTTGAGCTCAATTGAATTTAATCCGTATCTGGATATCACAACTTCAGAGCTCTGATTAACTGTTATACAAGTCAAAAAGGTTGCACAAAACACATCCAAAATACATTTAAAAGTACAGTTACACTCATAATAACACTGTCCAATAATAATTATTAAAAGAAAAATTGCATAAAAAAGTTATAAGGGCTAAAAGATATGAGGTCTCCGGTGGGAGGGTCTGGTGGACGGCAGCAAGGAACGAGAGCTCCGACATTATAAGCAATAAGAGACCGCTATACTTTATTTTCGACTGCCACCCTGCCTTCCCCACAGCTATATCTTGTCGGTTATGTCTATAACGGACGACGCTGACTGATTGGAAATGCTGTGCAAAGCCTGACATCAGCTTTATCCCACGGTAGGACTAAGGTGATACTCCCCACGTGGGCAGCCATATTGCAAGGAGCCACAATAGCCGCACAACTTTATCCCAAAGGGACAAGCCTGAAAGATCCAGACCCGAGTGGCGTTTCATGGAGTGCCCTGGATCCCTCCCCTAATTAATACTGCCGAAGTGAGAGGTCTGAGGGGCCGTGGATAGGCTAACTTTGTCTAATTGCGCGGATTGAGCGCAGACACTAATGGACTGGTAACAGCCAGAAGACTAATGTGGCTCTATATCGTCTGGGTTTAAATGCAGATTCGCCCAGCGTGAACATCCACCTAAGTTGTGACTGGCTGGGACAGGGGCCTACACGAATACATCACTGAGCGGGCTGATTGAGTGTGGATACTAACGCATCTTAAGCAGTCAGGAGGTGCCATTGCCGGAGTTTTCTGTTCTCTGGATCTAGCTAAAGATAAGTACCCCTTTACTTCTAACTATTCTATTCTGCTTTAACTTGGCATCTGCAGCCTGGGTCCTCTGTTAGTGGGCTCATTTTGTCTATACTCTTTTGCCACACAACAACTCTGTAACACCTCTTTTCATTATATTGACCTGACCTGGACATTGGCTTATTTCGGCTGGGAGACCTGAGGCTTGTAATATCAATTTCTCTCTAACTAACATCTGTCTGCTAATTTTGTGTTGATACTGATCTTGCTGATGAGAGTGGACAAATACTTTTATAAACTGAATCCCCCTCAAAGTGACAGCATGAGCCAAAAAAATAAAGGCAGCTACAGGAAATCTAAGCATCAGATAGAGACTCAGGCAGTGATTGAGCTAGGCCCGGAAGATAATGTCAAACGTGCTGGAGATCAGACACAACTTATGAAAGAACTGAAATCCTTCTTTCTCCCTAAAATGGAAAGTTTACAAGCAGGCCTTGACACTTTAACCAGCGAGATCAGGCAGTACTCCACCCGCCTCTCTGATGCAGAGGGCCGCATCTCTGAGATAGAAGTCAGGCAGGCGGCATCAAGTACCTCTTTACAACAAATCCTGCACCAGAATAAGTTACTGCAAGAGCGTGTGGATGACTTGGAAAATCGCAGCCACCGCAATAACCTGCGGGTGGTGGGTCTGCCTGAAAAAGTCAAAGGCAAAGATTTCCTGGCCTTCACGACCTTAATCCTGCCAAACCTCCTGGGCATACCGCAGGATATCTTACCCCTGGATGTGGAGAGGACCCATAGGGTTGGCCCTGAAAGGAATTTGGAAAACAGCAACATAAAACCAAGGCAGGTAATCTTCAAGTACCTTAACTTCCAGGAGAAACTGCGAATCCTAAGGGCTTACCATCTACAGAAAGAAGTCTT
This sequence comes from Bombina variegata variegata, assembly GCA_905336975.1. Lineage (NCBI taxonomy): Eukaryota > Metazoa > Chordata > Amphibia > Anura > Bombinatoridae > Bombina > Bombina variegata. The sequence goes on from CAJPDP010618006.1 coordinate 2,934, forward strand.
ATACGAGGGCAATTGGCTCTTATTGTTTCAAGATTTTTCCTCAGAAGTCACCAGACAGCGTAAGGACTTCTCACCTATTTGCTCACGCTTGTACGAGCAAGGCCGACAAGTGGCTTTGTTGTTCCCAGCCAAACTCCGTTTGCAAACTTCCTCTGGCCCTAAATACTTTCACTCCCCTCAAGCGGTGGAAAGCTATCTGGAGACGGAGAGGAAACAGAGGGACGCTGGCTAAGGGCCCTGAACATGTCCTTGATCTAATACGTAACTATATCACAATCATTGTTATTGTTTATGGTTTTACTTGTCGTTTTTGACAGAATTCCACAAAGAAGCTACTCAGGTGGCTTTAAGAGGACACACCGAGAAATAGGTAACTCAGAGGAGAGAACCTATTTGGGTTCTAACTTGAGCGTCTGAGGGCGCTGTGTAAACACGGGCCCAAAAAAGTTGTGCCAATTTCTGTTCACTAGTTTAATGTTAATTAAGTTAATTTTGTTCAATACTTGTTTGATTGCCTTGTTTCTATCTGTATCTGTCAGACTGGAAGCCCCGCACTTTATACATGTCCACCTAGGTAGACGTGACCTGATATTGAAATATCTCCCTATGCAAGATACTGGACAATACCCATATTGTTCAATCTTAGACTTAATCTGTGTACATGGGACTTTATGTCACTCAGACAGCTATGGGTTCTCTATTAGGGGGCTTGCCCCCAAATCCTCAGTTTACTATTGTTTGGCCGGCTTGCGGTTTCTCTCACGGGCGGGGCTCGCCTGTAGGGGGAGCAGTAGGAGGGTCATACCTGTTAGAAATTTATTAATAAGCGCTACTTGCTCGATTTACTGTGTATTACTGTATCTTTATGTGTTATGTAATAATCTGTGTATATACCAAAATGCTATACAATATATTGTCATATATTCTTGCATGGGGCAGATAGCCAATTTAGCCCTTGAGAGTCTCTTGTGCATTTATTGTTGCTTGGTCTCCTTGCGGCTTCTCTTGCGGGCGGGACTCGCCTGTGGGATGGGCGGTAAGATGATCATATCTGTTATAGATCTTTTGGTACTGCTACTTATTCGATATGCTTTATATTACTGTATGCTTATTTGCCATGTAATCATTTGTGCATGCACCAAAATACTTTCACTACAATGTATTGTCACAACTCTTCACATAGGGCAGATTGCTAGTTTAAGGTTACAGGGACTCCAGGTTTTCGGGGAATATCTAGGTGAGGGCGGGACTGGGAGGGGTATTTCTGTGGGTAGGCATTTCTTGAATTTGCTGAATAGTTTAAGACTCTTTGGAAAAACACTTCTTCGCCTATCTAGCGGGTGCTGTAGTTCTCTTGGGAATTCCTTATGCACTCAATATCAAGAATCTTTGGGTCAGGTCCCTTGTAATACTGCTACATATACCAGATTGGTGCTAATGCTTGGAGGGTCATTTATATATCTTGTTTTGACGAAACCAGGCATTTCATACATTAATTCTCCATCCACAACTCAAAGGTTTTTTTTTTTTTCTCCCTTCTCTTCAGCTCTGCGGAATCTGTTGGCACACTACAAATACCTGAAAATAATAATAATAATAATAATAATAATAATAATTCTCTTCCCCTCTCCCCTTCCATTTCCTCTTATGTAGCTATAAATTACACTTAAACTGACATCTTGGAATATGGGGGTATTAACTCCCCGGTGAAGAGAGCGATCCTATCTCATTTAAAGAAATTAAAACAAACATGGGTGGGATCGATCTCCTATCTTTCTCATACTAGTTCAAGTAGGGGATTGGCTGTCTTGTTTGGTAAACGTCTTCCAGTTGAGACTTTATACACGCATAAAGACGAGGGGGGTAGGTTCCTGATACTGAAGGTTAAACTCCAAGATATTACTTATATTCTCTGTAATATATATGCCCCCAACTCTAAGACTTTTGCTTTTTGGGACACCCTGATTCGGACATTGATCCCCTTTGTGGGTGTTCCACTTGTCCTTGGGGGTGACTTCAACCTCGCTCCAAGCCCCCAGTTGGATAGAGCTTGGTTGGGCCCTGTAGATGTCAATGCCAGACTTTCAAGACATAAAGGGAAATTTGAAAGTCTTTTCTAAATTACATACAGACTTGGCGTGTGCGACATTTGGAGAAGGAGACATCCTCTAGAGAGGAGCTATACATGCTTGTCAAAAACGGCAAGCTCTCTATCTAGAATAGATATGTTTTGGATATCGGAATGTTTGATTCCTAGAGTTAGCCAGGAGAAAATATACACCATCTTACTCTCAGATCATGCCCCAGTGGGACTGATGCTGAAGCTCAACAAGAATAGGCCAAACAGAAACACACTTAGATTTCCATCATACTTGGTGACCTCAGAGGCCTTTCAAAAATATCTTACTCACTGCTGGAATGATTACTATACGGAGAATCAACAGCACCTGGACAGACCACAACTGTTCTGGGACACGGCCAAAGCAGTTTTAACGGGACATATTATTTCTTATGTAGCGAATTTATGACACAGAGAGCAGCAAAAACATAGCGAACTACAGAAGACCTTAGAACATTCTTACCAAACTTACAATGCAGTCAAATCTAGGGAGGCACATGACGCATTCACACTGGCTAAAGAGGAGTCAGAGGCCTTCCTAAAGCAGAAAGCAGCTTCTGAATTGTTGAAATCGGCGAATAGATTCCATAGATATGGGGGCAGATCAGGTAGATTATTGGCTAATCTAGTGAATCGGAGAGAGGCTGGGCGAGAGGTTGCGGCCATACAGTTTCAAGGAGACACTTATAGGACTCCAATGGAGATAGCTGAGGGTTTTGCACTTTACTACAAACAATTGTACACTAGTCAACCAGAGCCTCCAGTGGAGGTGTTGGAAAGATTTTGGCACTCGGTATCACTTCCAAAGTTAACAGACGACCAATTAGAATCCCTTAATGCCCCTATCTCAGTGGAGGAGGTACAGACTACGATCAAATCACTGGCTGTGGGCAAAGTGGCGGGTCCGGATGGACTTCCTATAGAACTCTATCGACTGCTCTTGCCGCAGGTATCGCTTATACTTAATCAAGTATATAATGGCCTTTTTAAGGGAGACAATCACCCCTCCAATACCTTCTCCTCCGCCCATATAACTTTACTTCCGAAACCAGGAAGGGACCCTCTGGAGCCGGAATCTTATCGTCCGATCTCGCTCCTAAACTCGGATTACAAGATATTCACTAAGATTCTTGCGAACCGTTTAAAATACATTTTACCCACCCTTCTTAACCCTGATCAGACTGGTTTTGTATACCAACATACCCCGGTAACTAACCTACGACGCGTGCTTCATATTATCAACTATTATTGGGAAAGGGGACAGAACCATCCAGGAGGGGACAATTCGGAGGCATTTCTTCTTTCTTTAGACGCAGAAAAGGCCTTTGACCGTGTCGAATGGCCTTATCTTTTTGATGCCTTGAGTCGCTTTAACTTCCGGGGCTCCTATATGGAGGTATTGAGGAAACTTTATTCAACTCCCACCGCCCTCATTCTGGTTAATGGATGTTTCTCTCCTGGCTTCTCCCTGGGGAGAGGCACTAGACAGGGGTGCCCCCTGTCCCCTTTGATCTTTGATTTGGCTTTGGAACCCCTGGCGGTGAATTTGCAACAAACTTTTCCAGGAATGACATTAGGGAACCCAGTGCTTCACTAGCACTATATGCAGACGACATGTTGTTGTTTGTGGACTCACCCAAAACATTTATACCTGTTATACTTGAAACATTAGAATTATTCGGACGATTCTCGGAGTACAGGGTGAACAAGACTAAGTCTGAGATCCTGTGGCTACAGAAGTGCACATTAGATGCTACTTCATACCCCTTTGTCGAGGTAACAGATTCTCTCACATATTTAGGTATTAATTTGCAAAGGAATCCACATAAGTTGTATGGACTTAACATCACGCACCAGTGTGACTTGATATGCTCCCGGTTGACTAGTTGGCATAACCTCCCTTTAAGTCTTACTGGACGCGCAAACCTATTTAAAAATGTCACTATTACCTAAGATTCTGTACCCTTTGCTCGTGCTAACTTTCTTGATTATTAGACGAGATTTGAAAAAACTCAACAGGGCTTTAAGTCACTTCATATGGAAAGGGAAAAAAAACAGAATTGCAGCCAACAAGCTGCATGCTTCCTTCCTGAATGGTGGCCTAGGTCTGCCGCATATTCAATTTTATAATTGGGCGACTTTGATAAGATTGGTATTGGATTGGCAGCTAGGCGCAGCTCACTTCTATGACAAACAATTAGAGGAGACAGTGATTGAAAGATGTGGGTTGGCGTACCTCCCATATTGCCAGCTGGGGGAATTGCCCCAAAGTATAAAGAATAACTTCTTGTATAGGGATCCCCTTACAGCCTGGGTGAGGGCGCACACAACACTGGGCCACCTACGCCCTTCACCTAAGTATATACCTATTAAGGGTAACATTGGATTCCCAGGAGTGGACGAACATGCTCCATTCGTCTTGTGGGATGAGAGGGGATTGCAGAGGATTGAGATCGCTTTGGATCCCCTGTCGCACACTGTCAGAACATTTCAGGACCTAAAAACCACCTTCAACCTCCCGAACCAACACTTTTATGCATATTTGCAGCTTAGGCATTATATTAAAGCATTAATGGATGCCAATGCAGGGTTTTGGAATCAGGCTCCATTTGCAATTCCCTAGAAATCCTTCAACAACATAGTGCTAAAGCTCAAATGGGTTTGTTGGAAAAACTGAAATTAGACATCACAACTGAGATATCCATTCAGGATATTAAGAACAGCCTTATGAAAACCAAATCTGCTACTTTGGCATTGGCGCTGCGGGAGGCACAAATTAGGCTGATTAACAGGGACTATATCACCACTAGTAGAAGGGCAAAGTGGAACCCCCATCTCCCAAACAGATGCACAAAGTGTCAATTCCCTGATCCCTCCTTGGTTCATTATTTCTTTGACTGTCCTCTGGTTGGGAGGTTCTGGGGATACTTGCAATATTGGCTTAAAATTACCCTGTGTATTGACATTTCTTGCAATCCCACTAATATATACTTGTTTACATGGACTAATGTTGATAGCAAAAAACAGCCTTTATTGACACTGTGCACATTACTTACAAGACACTGCATCCTCACCCTATGGTGCTCACATTCTGCTCCATCAATGACACAATTTCAGAGATTTCTATTTAAACACTTATTTATTGAGAGACAGGATGTCTGTTGGGACACTAAGCGCAGACTACAACCCTTCCTGAGGAAGTAGAAGTATCTTATAGAGAAGTTGCCCTTAGGACAACAAAAACAAATTCTTGCACCTTTTGCGCACCATGAGATAATATTGGAAGGGGCCCTACGAGGAGATTGGGCAGCTCTAACTTTTGAGGAACCCTCTCAGAATAGAGTTGACAGTTCTGAAATAATCCTGATTGAGTCTTTCTTTTAAGCCCCCTCTGCTCTTATTGTCATAATTAAGCCTGCCACCCCCTCCTTTTCCCTCTCCCCCCCTTTTTTTTTTGTATCCACTCAGCCGCCTGACTAGACCCATGGAGACATCTAGAGGGTACAATACTCAGATATCAAGGTAACTATTTGTTGTTAAATTTGTTAGCAAAGTTAAGTTGTTATATAGGAATAAAATATAAAATATTGAGGGATACGTGCAAACTATCAGTTGAAAACTAGTTTGTCTCTGTACATATAACGGATGGTTCTACAGTGCAGCTATGTCACAAATTTATACTTCAATTTGACTAATTAAAGGTGGATCGCTTTATCTTGCTAATTATATATGTAACTCTTTTCACGAATGTCAAAAAATGGTTGTATTTGTGGAACTTGTAATCATTTGTTGTATCCTCAATAAAAAAAAAGAAAGAAAAAAAAAGGCATGCATAGGGCTTTAACATAGAGAAACATACAGTATATATACATGTCTAAATATGTATGTATATATATAGAGAGAGAGATAGATAGATAGATAGATAGATAGATAGATAGATAGATAGATAGATAGATATAGATACAGAATATACAGTATATTTTGATTTGTGTGTATATATGTATTTATGTGTTTATATATTTATTCACAGACATATATACACATATAAACACATAAATAAAATAAATTTATACATATATAGACCCATTTATAAGGGCATTGGAGCACTTTGTTGTTATGTTTATCCTCACTAAAGTATTTAGCATTACTCTTGATAGAAAGCTCCCAATGAGTGCAATGATTAAGTTAAATGAACACACAGTTTTCTTTTAAGACCTTATTACCCCTATATTTCAAGGTATTTTTACATACAATCTAATTTAACTTTTAAAATCAATGTAATGCTATTGTATAGGGATTGCTCTTTCATTCTAGCCAAGGGAGATTTCATATAACCATTAGCACTGACAACCTTTAAACTTCATTGTATTAATATTGTATGATTGGATCAAAATAGTAACTTGACCTGGAGTTACCTTTTTTTAAGAAATGTAAAGTCTTGAGGCAGTATAATGATGGCACTGGGAAATTTTCCAAATTAATCTAAACTTCAAAAGCAGAGATGAAAAACAACTTGCTTCAAACAGTACTTGAAAATAATAGTATAGGCAGATAGATCAAAAAAGATTTACAATTGTTTGTATCCAAGCTTTTACTTTTACTATTATTATTTTTTGTTAAAAAAAATCCAAAATGAATTCAACAAGCTTCAATAAACCTGAAAAAATTTTGTTAATATTCTTATTATTATTAAAACAGATTCTTTTGCAAAACAACAATAATCTCAACAGAAAAAATAGCTTATATATAATACTAGTAATTTTCTTCCGCAAGAAAGAACAAATTAGCAAATTAATAAGAAATGTTGGTAAATGTGTCATCAATGTTGTCACTTCAATGCAGTATTACCCTAAGGTTAATATGTGACCTATTTTATCATTTCAAGTAATTAGTGTCTAAAAAAAAGACAAAATGCATTTAAAGTAATAATTATGTTTCGAAGGTTATGGTCTGAATAAAGGCATCCTATTTGTTGATGGTTAATACATTCTTAGATTACTAGTTGACTACTCACTAAAGGAAAACATAAAATATAAGTTGCCTAATACACAACATAAATACATTTAAAATTTCAGCTACACTCATATAAACACAACCTCATAAAAATTATTGTCAGCAATTTCATGAGGCACCTAGGGATACCACTTGTGCCTCATCAAATTGCTGATAACGTACCAAAATGGTGACTTTATCCCCTGCACCCTGCTTGATTGGCACCCCTTTTAAGGTGCAAAATTCCAGTCCAGCGCTGAGTTCCAGGAGCCTGGCTAGGCCGACAAGGTTATGCCACATCTCCTTGACAAAATATGTATTGTCATGTACAGTGTAGATTATGTAAAGTATTGTAGATATCTTAAAAGGGATTTAATGGTTATTTGCTATTATTTCAAACATAAATATATATTTTAAAATATATGTTTATGTTTAAAATAATAGAAAGCATCATTAAATACCTTTTAGTCTATAGATAAATACAATGCTTTAATTAATATGCATTGTACATGACTATGCATATTATTTAAACATTAACCCCTAAACTACAATAACCTAAAACTAACTGTAGATGCTTACATATAAATAGCTATATTTATAATGATGCATTGTCATGTAGAATGCATATTGTTTAAATATTTGCAAATAAATTAAAGTGTAAGTAATGTTGCGTGTTGTGTTTATTATTTAATATTAAAGACAGTATAATTAAAATTATAGTTCTACATAGCTGCATGCCTGTTATGTAACAATATAATTTAATGCTACTTACTACTATAACAAAAATATATATCAACATGTAGGGTACTTTTGGTGGGCTAGTGGTGGTATAGGGGTTAATTGAATACTACTTGCAGTGGGACTGTGGGAGTTTAGGGGTTAATAGCTTAGATAGATACTTGCAGAGGGTATGTGGTGATTTAGGAGTTAATGGTTTATATAGATAATTGTGGTAGGTATGTGGTGGTATAGGGGTTAATAAGATAGGTACTTGTGGTTGGTTTGTGGCGGCTTAGGAGTTAAACGTTTAGATAGATACTTGCAGTGGGGCTGTGGCGGTATAGGGATTAATAGAATAGTACTTGCGGTGGGTATGGGGCAGTTTAGGGGTTAACATTATAGGTAGTTGCAGTGGGCTAGTGGTGGTTTAGATCTTTATTAGTATTATTTTAGTTTGCGATCATGGGGTACATCAGTTTTGGGGTATTAAGGTTTAGAGGTTAGCACAGCAGTTCTATTGCAAAGGATCTTTACTATACATTGCAAATATGGGAGGCCATGCAGGGTGTTATCTATAGCCAGCATCGCTGATCAATGGCATGTATAGTAAACGCCTCTCTGTGATGCCGCTATGTCGGGAGTTTGGAAAATTTTGACAGATCGTCTGACATAGCGGTGGATCCTTTGGGATATTTTACCACCTCCTAGCACTATTAATCATCGGGTGCCTTATTCTGAACTTCAAATGAGTAGCAGATTTTTTTCTGACACATTTCAAAGTCTAGTTCCTCCTGTATAATGTGACATCCATCAACCAATCATAAATGCATATACGAAATTATGTGAATTATTGCACATGCTCAGGAGCTGGTGATTCAAAAAGTGTAAATATAAAAATACTGTGTACATTTTGTTAATAGAAGTAAATTGGAAAGGTTTTTTAAAATTGCATGCTCTATCTGAATCATTAAAGTTTAATTTTGAAATAAGTTTCCATTTAAAATGTCATAAAAAGGAAAACTATATCTGAGCTGGAAATCAATACCTTATCTATTGTTTAACACACTAACCAAAAGTTAGAAAGTCTTGTAAAATAAATAAATAAAATGGATGATAATAACATTTTTATTATTTAACATTTGTATTTTCTTATCCAGTCACTTACCTTTTCTATGCTGTAGCTTTTAAGAATTTGAAATTAATATTCTTCAATTGTGTACTGTATTTGCTTTATATAATGTATTCTGAATGTTGCTGTCACAGCACACACACATACAGTATATATCTATCTATATTCATATACATGTTTAGCTTTAGATATAGTATATCTTTTAAATATATATATATACATATATATATACCTGTATATATCTATATCTATCTATGTATGTATATATAT
>CAJPDP010618143.1:0-11996 GCA_905336975.1 Bombina variegata variegata
CACTATTTTCGCTAGCAGCAGCTCTCATGGGATAGGATTCCCTTCCAGGATATAATTACAAAATTTGGTCAAATGTGGGATTAAGGTGCTGCGAAACATTTTGTAGTATTTCCCCGAAAAGCCGTCAGGGCCTGCTGCTTTACCGGGCTTAAGGTCCCTTACTGCTCTCAACACTTCCAGGTTGGTAATTGGGGCATTAAGGCTATCAGTTTGGTCTTTAGTAAATGATTTTAATGGCCATTTTGCGAGAAACTCGTCAGTGCGTATGTCTGTACTATGTATGACTTTTTGTCCATCGTATAATTTGCTGTAAAAAGTAGCAAATGTGTCCACTATGGTTTGTGGATCAGACGTCAGTGTCCCCTGTTCTGTCTCTATAAGAGGGATAGTTGAGGCTTTACATCTCTCCCTAATTTTGTAAGCCATATATTTATCCGGCTTGTTAGCGTAAATGAAATAATGTGCTTTTAATTTTTGGATTGCTCTGGCAGCTTGAGAGTTTAGTATTTTTGCTAGCATGGCCTTCTTAGTCTGAAGAGTCTGCAGTGTCGCCCCCCTCCCTGTCAGTTTGTGTTGTCTCTCTAGTTTTTCTATCTCTTTGTGTAACTGTCCTAATTGATTTCTGTGTTGTCGATTTAGTCTGGTTTTCTCCTGTATAAGCCGTCCCCGTATTACCACTTTATGTGCTGCCCAGGTGTTTATAGGGTTGGTTGTAGTATCCACATTTATCCCCCAGAACTCCACCAATGACTGCAAAATGTTTTCATACCTCTGTGGGTTTTTCACAAGAATTGGATCAAAAGTCTATGTCCTATTACGCTGAGTATCTTGCATCCCACTCAATTTTAATGATAAGATAGAGTGGTCTGACGATACGCAAGTGTGTATAGTGGAGATCTGTAGCATTGGATGGAGAGTCTGGCTAACATAATTATAGTCCAACCATATGTAAGTTTTATGTGCTGCAGAGTAAAATGTAGTATCGTTCGTCACCCCATACAGTGTGTTCCAGGTATCAATCATGGCATGTGGCGCAAGTGAGTCATGTATCGATTTGACCAGTCGATTATGTCTATGTTGTTTACTCGATAACGGAACATTGTTAACCACTGCATGTGGGACTATAGCTATATTAAAGTCTCCTGCTAGTATAATTTTAGTTTGAGACCATTGTGTTAAAAGATGGGAGATGTGTCTGAAGAAATCATGTTGATTTTCATTGAGGGTATAGATATTACATAAGGTAACCTCAGTATCCAGCATCCGCCTTCTGACTATTAGGTATCGGCCTCCCGGGTCTGCTATGGTGTTTTCATGTGTGAAGTTAATGGAGGAATGTATTAGAATTGAGACCCCTCTTTTTTCTGTATTCGTTGTGGCATGATAGTGTGTGTTGAAATGCTTTGCCCAGTATTTTGGAATATTAGTTTTAAGGAGGTGTGTCTTCTGCAAGAACAGAACATTGGCGTTTAGGAGTGTGTACTGGGACATAGCTACTCTACGTTTGGTATCAGTGTTGAGTCCTCTGACATTATGTGATACTAAGTGTATATTAGTGGTCATTTTTATCTTCTCTTTCTCTCGTCTCTGCTCTGGGTGTGTTATAAATATAGGTATTTACCATTAGATGAGAAGTCTTACTCGTTGTGTCGCTAGTCTTCGGAGCCTGGATCTTACAGGAGTGCGCCGTGGAGATGTCACTGGGAAGAAAAAAAAACATTTGGGGAAGAAAACATATCAAACTAGTGGGAACAATAACCAAAACCTTATCCTCAACATTGGGATAATACGTTTGAAAAGAATAACTTATTAAATGTTGCATTTTCCCTATTTATCCCTTTATAAAGGGAAGGGCTGGGAGAGCCCGTCTAGACATATCAACATTATCCTAATAGAAAAGCATTAGAAAACATTAGTCATATAACAGTAACATAAACACAGCCTATGGGATCTAGAGTAAATATCTGTATAATAATTTGCATATATCTCTACAATGTCAGTTGTGAATTATACATAGCCTGGCTCGGTCCTCTCAGCATCTTCTTCCACTTAGTTGTCCCGGAGTTAGACCCCGGTTAGAAAAGTCTCTTTCCCCTGAGTTCCAGGGAGCAAGGAGAAATCTTTAGTTAGAGTTCTTTATCTCTGGGTTCTTTTGTCTCCAACTTATTTTGTCTTGATTTGTGCCACTTTGATTGGTCCTCTGTTCGCGTAGGTGTCAGCCTGTGTGCCAAAGTTGGTTCTTTCTCAGGTAACAGAGGGATCTCCAAATTCATCACCCCACACACTTCGGGGATATCTTCTGGTTCCTTGATAGTTATGACTTTAGTGTCTTTCGTTATAATTAGAGCAAAAGGGAAAAAACATCTGTATTGTATCTGCTGTTTCCTCAACAAAGAGGTAAGGGGTCGTAGGGCACTTCGCCTTTGAAAAGTCCGGAGGCTCAGGTCTTGGTAGAATTGGATCACATTGCCTTGAAATTTGAATGTGGGTTGTTTTCTAGCAGCTTGGAAGATCTTCTCTTTGGAAAGAAACTCATTTTAATCACTATATCCCTTGGTGGGAGACCAGACTTTGGTTTGGCTTTTAGAGCTCTATGAGCCCTCTCGACATGGAAGGTATAATCTGAAGGCGAGCTTGTGATCTGGGTGAAGAGTTGCGCTAGATATGCTGGCAACTCCGCAGTGGTCACTTCCTCTGGAACTCCTTTCAACCTGAGGTTATTCCTCCTGCTCCTATTCTCCAGGTCATCCAGCTTATCTTGGAATTCCAGTAGTTTTTGTTGTTGTGTTGAGACCACCTGCGATATTTCATCCACATTCTCCACCATGGCATCTTTCTGGTCCTTAAGTATATCTGTCCTATTCCCCATATCTGTCAAATCAGATTTAATCTTAGACAGGCTGTTAGTAACTGAGGAATGAATGTAATCAATTTTCTCCCATAATTTTTCAAAGTTGTCGACAATGTCTTTTTTTTAAACCAGGGTTCGCAAGTCAGCTTTAGTTAATGGAGTGTTATCTTCTATTTGTGGTGTAGAGTCGTGATCCGAATCTCTGTCTGCCTCCATATCTTTATTGGATTTGTTAGGTTGCGAAGACTTAAAGAAAGAGGACACTGTGGAAGGTTTAGTAGCTGACTTATCCCCCTTCACTACTCTCCTAGAGGCCATTTTATTGTCAAGGGGTATGTACAATAACTTTGTAGTAGATGTTTAGGTCCCACCTGTGAGAAAGCTTAGTTAGTATCGTGGCCGGTTGGTCCTTTGCTAGTGGCGATATTTGGAGAAACAGTAGTAAGTTACTATGGCTTCATGATATCTCTGATCTCCCCTGTTGTGGTCACATATTGTGGTGCTGTGGAATGCGGGATGATATTATTATCCCATTGGCTGGTAAAGTTCAATTTGTTCTGCTTATTGGCTTGCTAGATGGACTCCCCCATGTGTCTCTACCGTGCAGACTACATGTCACCACATGTTAAGTGGTGTTTTGGAGTCGCCTTTATTTGTGGGTCTGAGATATCATGTAAGCGAAGTTTGTATGTAGATCCAATACCCTATGCACCTCCTTCTCTGTTCAGGAACCTTAATATGTTGAGCATCTCCTGTGCAAGAACTGTATGGCCCCTGATATGTCTCTTTCACTAACTTTAAGGCCCAATGTTCTAGATATACCCTTCTCCCCAGGGCAGTTGTTCTTACAGGACGATCACGGAAAAAGGTGTAGGGGATATGACCTGTTGCCCCTAAAGGCTGGCAGGAAATGGAAGGGGAGAGGGTATTAAGAGTAGTCTCTTCTGTGGTGTTTGGGTTGTGTTAAGCTGTTTTACTAGTAACTCTTAGTGCACTTAGTGGCCCAGACTGTTTTTCTGTTCCTTGTGGAAACTATATCACTGCTGTGCAAAGGAGGGACTGAGTATAGTGCCCATTCCAACCTCCTTTCACAGTCTGCTGGTGTGTTTTACAGCTGTTTTCCAGCCCTGCACTCAGGTCTCAGATTTTTATTGTGGTAATCTGCTATGGTTTTTGTATGCACCACTCTGATTGAGCAATCTCTTTTTGACTGTGGTTCCCTGATGAAGTGCCAGCTTGCTGTCTGTTTCACATATAAAAATCCCCTGTTGTCACAAGAGATCAGCCCTTCTCTCTACCGCATGTTGTGCATTTTCGGCCTAACTTAAAAGTAAATAAGGCCCAACACCCTCTTAGGTCAGGGAGCAGTCCTTTCTCTATGGCCCCTGTGTAGCGGTGAGGTCTGGGGCCTCTATTAGTGGGTTATATAGCTAACGCTGCAGAGTGTATGTGCAGTGCTTTAGTCTGACGCACTTACAATTGAGGCAAGATGGCGGCTCCTTCCCGGGAGGATCACAAACACAAGATGTCGGATCCCTCTTAGGTATGTCTGTGTCCCCACTTGCTGGTCGAAGGCTCCGGACACTGCTAGGTCTGTCCGCGCAGCGGAGGGTTTATCTCTGCATCACAAGCATCTCCAGCTGTTTGTTGGTCCGATAGTGGCGTCTGTAGGTGCTATGGTGCCTCGCCGTCTGCAGTAGTTCCCGGACGACTCCCTCTGTTTTTTCCACCTACTTCAGAGTCCCTCACAGCCCCCAGAGGTTGTTGGTAGGTCCCGGGTAGTACAGGGGAAGTACTCCCAATCGCGGCTGAACATGTAGGCCACTGTATCAGTCACCACCGCTATCTAGCTTGTTGCGGGCATGTAGCTGTCCGTCTCCAAAGTTATGTCTCTCTGGCCCCAGCTGCAGTCTCAGGCTGTTGTCCCAGTTCTTTTGGGCAGTGTTTAGCTATTTTAGCTTGCATATATACTCTATTTATGATAAAAAATTTACGGAGCTTAGCTCAGGCACGTCTGCTCTCACTCAATATATGTATTTAAAAGAGATATGAGTCTATAGTTGCCTGTTTTGTTAACGGGTTTACCCAGTTTACGATGATATGTGCTTCTAACATGTTACTGGATAGTGAAGGTGACTCGCATAGGTTGTTTAATAGTTAATAGTAGATGTGGGATCAGAGTAGATTGATAAAGCTTATAGTATTACGGGGTGAACCTGTCTGGGACTGGAGATTTTTCCGAAGGGAGATTTTTAATAGCTACTTTTAGCTCCTCTGCTGTGATACAGGAATCAATAATGTCTGCTTCTTCTTTGGTGATAGAAAGTAGGTTCAAATTGTCAAAGTAGGCCTGCAGGAGGGGGGTGTCTTGGCTCTGTTTTTTCTTGGGGTTCCGTCTTTACATTGTTGTTGTGAATATTATAGAGTAAACCATAGTAATCACAGAATACTTTAGCTATTTATTTACTATATTTTAGCAATGTGTCATTGTCAGTGGATACAGAGTGGATGTGGCTTCTGAGTTTGCCCAGCTTATTGCCCTCTGAGTAATATTGTGGTTTTAAGTACATGTTTTGTCTTTGGTGTTTCTCCATTAGGTGTTGATGTGAAGGTCTTATCTAGCTTGAGATAAAGAGTGCAGTGTATCTTGTTTCGGGATGGGGGTGACATTTGTGTTCTATTTCTAACACCTTTAGTTTTTTGCAATAGCGTGGCGTGTTTTTCTCTGTAGTCTCTGTTTAATTTAGCCATGTGTTTGATGAGTACTCCCCAAGGACACTCTTGTGTGCTTCCCATATGTTTGTTATTGAGGAGGAGAGAGAATTAGAATTATTAAATGTGAAATATTCTGTTAGAGATTTTTGGATTTCTTCATTGATTAGGGGGTGGTCTAGCAGTGTGTCATCTAGCCCCCAGACGAAAGCTTAGGCCGGAATATCCAGTCATAAGATGGAACAGGTCACTGGGGCATTTTCAGACCAAACATTATTTTCTATATCACCCGAGAGAATCAATGAGTCTAGTCTTGTATACTTATTTTGTGGTGCTGAGTAGTATCTGTAATCTTTGCCTAGAGGGTGACATGTTCTCCAGACATCATGCAGTTTCAATTTGGAAAAAGTAGTTCTAATAGATTTTAGCATTTGGTTAGGTATACTGGATAAGCTGTTTGATGTGTCCATTATAGGGTCTAACAGGACATGGAAGTCTCCTGCCAGGAGGACTGTACCAATAGTATTTTCCAATATCAAATTCGCAATTTTCTTAAATTTGATTGATGGTCTGTATTGGGGGCATATACATTGCCCAATATAATGGGAATATTTGGCCCATGAGCATTAAGTATCTACCTTCTGTGTCCTTTACAGTGTGCAATATTTGGAGAGGGAGTAGCTTGTGGATTAGTATTCCCACACTTTTGTTTGCTAGGACCTGACGCAAAAAAGGATGTTGTGTAAGATGCAGTATTCCATTTGGGTTCCTTGCATATCTTAAAATGGTTCTCTGGCTGCCCATCTTATTGAGCTCCTGTAGAACTATGGACCTTTTGCCTGGGCTGTTTAAGCCTTTAAGATTAACAGTTGTTAGTTTAATGGAGTGATCTCGGAATCTGCTGATCCCAAGGGGCATGGTGAGTGGGAGAAAAAAAACAGAAGACAAAGAGAGAAGAGAAAGCGGAAAAAGTTGAAGGTGGGTGGGAAAAGGGAAGGGAGGCCTAGCTACACTGGTAGTTGTGGTTACCTGGAGTGTGGAGTAGCTGTCAGGTGTTCGGATCTGTAGATAACACTTTACAAGCTTCAAGTAATGTATATGAATTAAAACAATTAAATGCAACGTTCAAAAGTTAGAAAACTAGTCAATATAATCAAATAAAATTTAGCAGGGGGTGATATCCCCATATCAGTTTGAAGTGGTTTTAGATATGCTACCAACTGGAAGTGACTGAAAGCAGCATATGTTATAAGAGGCATGGAAGGGGTAAGGGTTACAGGGTGAGGGGATGGAAAAGGGAGGAAGAGGGTGGGAAGAGGTGGGTGAGGAGTTAGGGAGGGAGAGAGGTGGGAGGAGGGGGGAAGGGAAAGAGGGGTGGGGGAGGGAGGAGGGAAAAAAGAAGTGGGGGAGGGGAGAGCTAAAGGAACAGAAACATAGACATATAAGCATAGCATTTATAGAGAAAGAAGTGGTACAAGTCACCCCTTTCATGAGCACTAATTATACCCTGTTGGTAGGTTAGGAAATAGTTACGGCAAACATCCTATCTATGAAATTTAACTAAAATAACTTGCTTTTAGTTTCTGGATGGCTTACAGGTGCTTGCTGTGAGTGAGCGGTCAAGGATGTTTTCTTCTCTCGCTCAGGTCTTTCAGGAGTGCAGGCCTTTATGGAGAGCTCCGAGTAGAAAGCGTTGACATCGGACCCTGGCCTGTAGACGGTGGTTCATCTGATTGTGCGAGAACGGTCCTGTAGGTATCCCTAGATGGCTGGGGGAGTACTGTCTCGAATACTCCTCTGATAAGGAAGTTATTGTGTTGGCCTCTGTTGTCTAAATCCTCTACTTTCTCAGTGAGGACCTCTATGATTTCAGAGTGAGATTGGAGTATTGTGATATTTTGCTGAATGTTGGCTTGGGTTGATTCCTGTTCTCCTTCCACTTGGGAAATCTGTTCATCTAATGCAGATAAATCTTTTTCTTAATTCCCAAAAAAGACCCCACATCTCATGCAGAATATTTGTGACATCTTCCTTAGAAGATAAGTGTTGGAGGTCTTCTTTCATAATGGGGCTCCCTGAAGGTGGGTCTGGTGTGTGAATTTGAACCGAAACCACCAGTTGGTGTTTAGGGATTCCCTCAGCTGACCCCACAGCTGGCTGGGCAAATGGCCTGAGATACTGGTTTAACATTTTGGTAAGCGGGGGCTTGTCTATTTTTCCCTGTTTCTTGTTTGGCATCACAGTAGTAATTCATGTTCTTCTTACTCAGGGTATGGTAGTATATTAAAGGTAATAACAGCTCTGTAAGTGATCCTTATTCCAGGCCTCTTCAGCTGGTATTTATAATGAAAACAGGTTGAGATTGCATATCTGATATATAAGGCCTATAATGATCAGTTACATCGATCTGAAATCATGCAGGTGCAGGGTATTAGAATGGTTGGAACTCTGCTGCTATAAATTTGTTATAATAAGCCACCACATGTTGTAAGGGAATATCTTGCTGTCAACCTACTTAAAGCTTGGCAGGGAAGATTAGCAATTTTTGCTTTTGAGAATGTGAGGGTGAGATGCAGGGCATAGGCCACGTCTGTTTCTGTGTAGCTCTCCATGTGGAAGGATCTGGCTTGTTGTTAGTGTATCCTCCACTGGTTGATCGGGTGAGGTGTGTATATAAAGTCACTGACCTGTAGCTATAAGCTGTATAGCCAGAGCATAAAAGATCAGTTCCTCCTCTATAACACCTACTCCCCACTCTCTGGGCCATCCTGCACCTTCGGCTGTAAAGTGGCCAACATTAGGTCGCAGAATGGAGTCTCTAGGAGGCTTCTGCTTAGATGGAGCATTAGGGCCTCTGTTAAGGACGCTGCAGAGAAAAATAATAGTCTTACCAGCACCAATGTTTAACCTTGATGTGCAAGCTGTTAGAGCCACTGCTCATGGCTCCACATATAACAAACTCTACAATAACAGCAGCACCATCAGATGGTAAAGTTCTTATACCTTTATTGGTCCCAGGAAGCATAAAACATGACATTTCGGGCTCACTTGTCCTTAATATGATTAAGGACAAGTGAACCCAAAACGTCATGTTTTGTGCTTCCTGGGACCAATCAATAAAGGTATAAGTAGATTACCATCTGATGGTGCTGCTGTTATTGCGGAATTTGTTAAGGATGCAGCTGCTGTGGTTTGTGCACAGAGTGGTAGAGATGCTGCATTCGACCTACATGTGGTATCCAGCTGTGTAGCAGAGCTGCAGTGTCCACAAGTCAGTGGGTCAGGTATCTAAGGTTAGCAAAGTGTTGTGCCCATATTCCCAGTTCCAGCGGTAGTGGGATTAGGTCTTGAACATTCCTGGAATACATAAAAAAAAAACTGCCATGGGGATGAGGAGCTTTCCTAGTGTGTGGCTATCTGCCAACGTGGCCAAATTCCGCCCTGTGAATCACAAGTTTTAACCAAGAAGCTAAAGAAATAGCAGAGGCCTTCTGGCCTTTCTCAGAACCAGAGAAAAGAACAAACAGACTAAAAGTCTGTCTGAAATCCTTAGTAGCATCTACATAATATTCCAATGCTCTAAAAACATTTAAAGAAAGTAAAGATTCTTCAGTAGCATTTTTTGCATTAGGACACCAGGAGGGAACTACAATTTCCCTATTAATGTTGTGTAAGGTAACAACTTTAGGAAAAATGTAAATGTAGTCCGCAAAACAGCTTTATCTTGATGGAAAATCAGATAAGTAGACTCACGGGAGAGAGCAGACAATTCAGAAACCCTTCTAGCAGAAGAGATAGCCAAAAGAAACAATACTTTCCATGAAAGTAGCTTAATGTCAAATGTATGCATTGGCTCAAAAGGAGGAGCCTGTAAAACTTTTAATACTAGGTTAAGACTCCAAGGAGGGGAAATATGCCTAATAGGTTTAATCTGGATTAAAGCCTGAACAAAACAATGAATATCAGGAAGGTTAGCAAACGTCCTATGAAATACAGAAAGAGCAGAGATTTGTCTTTTCAAAGAACTGGCAGATAACTCTTTATCTTAACCAGTCTGCAAAACCTAAAGAATTCTAGGAATTCTAAAATAATGCCAGGAGTAATCATGGGTGATACACCATGAGATATAAGTTTTCCAAACTTTGTGATAAACTTTCCTAGAGACAGGCTTGTGAGCCTGAATGATAGTGTTAATCGCAGAGTCAGAGAATCCTCTATGACTGAAAACGAAGCGTTTAATTTCCATGCCATCAAGTTGAGAGACTTTAGATCTGGAAGGAAGAAGGGACCTTGAGAAAGAAGGTCTGGCCTTAGAGGAAGAAGCCATAGCGGGCAACTGGACATTCGGATCAGGTCCGCATACCAAATCCTGTGTGGCCATGTTGGGGCTACAAATGACTGTTCCATTTTTATTTTGAAAATCACTCTGGAGATAAAGATCAGAGGGGTGATATATAAGCAGTCTGGAAAGACCAGGGAACTGCTAAAGCATCCAAACACCTCTGCCTGATCTTCATGAGGATCCCTGGACCTCAAAAGGTATATGGGAAGATTGCTGTTCAAATGAGAGGCCATCACATCTATTTCTGGTAGGCCCCAGAGTTGTACTGTACAATCAGATAGAATACATCTTGGTGGAGACCACTCCCCTGGATGAGACTGATGATTGAGGTAGTCTGCCTCCAAGTTCTCTACACCTGGGATGTGAATCACAGTGATGAGGCAGGAATTGGTTTCTGCCCAAGAGAGGATTTGAGATACTTCTATCATAGCTAGGGAACTGTGAGTTCCCCCTCTATGACTGACATAAGCTCCTGCCATAACATTGTCTCAAAACGGAGCCTGAGGGGCCCTGAAGAATACACAAAGTTCCAAAACAATGATTGGCCTTCCGAGGATTCAAAACTCCTTGTGCTGCCAGAGAACCACAGATAGCTACCCAACCTGAAAGACTTGCATCTGTGGTGATCACAGACCAGGTAGGATAAGCAAAAGAAGCACCCTGAATAATAGACTGGTGATTCAGCCACCAAGTAAGGGAAAGTTGAGTACTAAAAATATTTTCTAGGATATATTGAAGTATAATCCTTGCACCATTGGTGCAGCATACAAAGCGGAAGAGGTCTCATATGAATTCTAGCAAATGGAATTCAGTCTGAAGCTGCAATCATTAGGGTTAGTACTTCGATACACAGAGCCACTGAAGGGAATGAGAGAGACTGAAGGTTCAGACAAGCTGATATCAATTGTATTCGTCTTTTTTCTGTCAGGCAAAGAGCCATGGACACTGAATCTATCTGCAAACCTAAAAAGGTAACATTTTGCTGAGGAATCAAGGAACTCTTTGGAAAAATTGATCCTCCAACCATGTCTTTGAAGAAACAACAAATAGTTGTTTCATGTGAGATTCTGCTAAACGAGAAGATTGAGCTAGTACCAAGATATCGTCCAGGTAGGGAAATACTGCAATACCCTGAGCTCTGATTACAGATAAACGGGCACTGAGCTATAGCTAGACCAAACGGAAGAGAAACAAACTGATTCTACTTTTCAAATAAAGAAAAACTTTAGAAACTGGTAAAGTTCTGGGTGAATTGGGATGTCAAGTTAAGCATTAGGATGTGAATGTAAGCATCTTGTAAATCTATAGTGGACATAAAGTTACCTTGTTGAACAAAAGGCCGAATAGTCCTGATAGTTTCCATTTTGAAAGTTGGTATTCTTACAAATTTGTTTAGAGTTTTTAGATCCAGAATTGGTCTGAAAGAAGGTTCCTTCTTTGGTATAATGAAGAGATTTGAATAACATCCCATCGCCTGTTCCTGCAAAGGAACTGAAAAAATTACTCCCATATTTTCCAGATCTGAGACAGATTGAAGAAAAGCTTGATCTTTTATTGGATGTTTTTAAATATGGGTTAGAAAAAACCTTCCTGTGGGAGGTGTTATTTTGAATCCAATTCAACATCCCTGAGAAAACTTAAATTATGCTTACCTGATAATTTTCTTTTCTTCAGATGGAAAGAGTCCACAGCTGCATTCATTACTTTTGGGAAAACTAGAACCCGGCCACCAGGAGGAGGCAAAGACACCCAGCCAAAGGCTTAAAAACTCCTCCCACTTCCCTCATCCCCCAGTCATTCTGCCGAGGAACAAGGAAGAGTAGAAGAAATACCAGGGTGAAAAGGTGCCAGAAGAATAAAAAAATAAGAGATGCCCCACAGAAAAAATACGGGTGGGGAGCTGTGGACTCTTTCCATCTGAAGAAAAGAAAAGGTAAGCATAATTTAAGTTTTTCTTTATAAATGGAAAGAGTCCACAGCTGCATTCATTACTTTTGGGAAAACAATACCCAAGCTATAGAGGACACTGAATGCAAAAACGGGAGGGTACAAGAGGCGGCCCATTCTGAGGGCACCTGGCCTAAAAACCCC